>JAVQJL010078060.1:0-25107 GCA_036024295.1 Nannoperca obscura
TCAAGTGTCTTGGTGTTGAGCCCAATAAGACACTGTTTAGAGAGAGAGACAGAGAGAGAGAGAGAGAGAGAGAGAGAGAGAGAGAGAGAGAGAGAGAGAGAGAGAGAGAGAGAGAGCATGTGCCTCCGTACACACAATGGTGAGGAGGAAGTGTAGGGAGACAGAGGCTTGGACCAGCACACACACAAACACACACACAAACAAAGGAAGTGTGAAGCAGACAGCGGGCCAAATGCTTTGCCGACACCCTCTCCGGGCTTTGATGGACTGACCACGATCACAATAGAAGCAGGAGGTTGACACACACACTTACACAAACAATGGATCAGAGTTGTACTATACCATGTAATTTTCAACCAGGTGGTGGGGATCAAACAAACAAAAGCTTTACGTTGGACCGTCCATTTATCAGTGCAGTTTTACTTGTCCAGCCACAAAAGTAAGGGTGTATTTAGACTATGGCATAAGTACAAAAAAAATAAAATAAAAGTAAATCCCCTGTGCAGGGATAATGGGCTTTTAAGTGATGGAGTCTTGTCTGTGGTTTTGTCTGTGCTCATTATTCCAACGTGTTTGAAAAAAGTCTGCAAAGGATTTTATGATTTAAACAAAATAAATTGCATCAAGCTAGATGCTTGGCTCAAGGTAGCCCGGATAGATAATGGCCTCCTCTTCAAAACAAGACTGATTGTAAAGAAGTTTCATTAAAAGTGTCAGCCTTTATGTCTGAATGACAAATTCAATTGCAGATACTGAATACGAGTACAGATGCTAAAGGTGCTATTTGTGCACACCAAACTCGATACACACACATACACATTGTATGAATGCACACTGGCTTGTTTAGTACATGTTCAGAGAGCTATAAACTTGAACACTATTCCAGCTCTCTTGCTTAAGGTTTCTCCTGGAAGTTTATTGTTTGTTGTATTTGGATCCTCATTAGCTGTATATCTTGACAACAAGTCTTCCTTCAGTCCATATAATGGACGTAAAGAAAACCCAGACTGGGATAAGACTGGGTTTAGGTTGCGTTGTAGATACTAGTATAGTATCTACAACGCAGCCTAGGACCTGAGCCAGACCAGGTCCAACTGCAATCCGTAGGTCTTTTACCTGTGTGTCAATATGTCTAATACAGAGTGGATCTGAGCAGACTCGCTATCAGCCCTGACCATGTGACACATCATAATCATTATAGGAGAATGTATTAACGGCCAGAATCTGCAGAACTTTTTGAATCAGTTCACTGTAAATCTTTGAGCACAACTGACATCTTAAAGGAGTTAAATTGCTGTTTCCCTGTAAAGCACTACCATATGTGGCTTCTGCTGAACCTTGCATTTCAGACAATGGCAGAGAGAATTATTGGCCAACACTAATGTGAAAATGCTAAAGCAAACAATGTGTAAGTTAACACACACACACACACACACACACACACGCACATAAAGGCACACATGTGTGCAAGGGTTTATAGATACTCTGTGGTCCATTAGTGGGTTATCCTCTACAAGATATGTATTTCACCCACAAACACGAATACAGAGTAAAAACAGAACCACCATAACAGGAACCTGAGAGCTCTCTATGCATCTGTATATATAGAATATTGGTAGTAGACAAACTATAGTTTATTATATGAATGCTGTACATTAAATTAGCAGTTCTGTTTGTTCTTTTATAATTAAAGTTCAGTAAAATAGCCACAGCTTTAATGAAACAAAGTCACTAGTATCTTGAAGACATTTTTCCACAAAGGAAGGTCTGGATCACCAAGAAATCCTGTTCTGATCAAGCTAAAGAAGACTGAAAAACAATACACACACAGACACACACAGATCCAGATTGTTGCACATATTTTTCTTATTAGACATGCATGGGGAAAGCAAATTAGTGATGGTTTGCTTCAGGGTGTGAGAGGGATGGAAGATGAGGAACAGAACCAGAGGTCAATTGTTAGAGGGTTGAGGAAAAGACAAAGAGGTATTGAGGAAATAAAAAGCTGAAATTAAAGCTTACATCAGAGGATATAAAATCAAAAAAGAAAGTAAAACAGGTTAGGAGTAAGTCTCTAATAAAGTTGGCGAGATGAGATTGTAGAAAATATTGATTGAGAAGATTGAGAGGACACACGACAAAAAAATAAAAGCTTTATCATTCAGTGTTATTTCTTCTTACTGTTACAGGTCACATATCAAATAAGTGGAAAACTCTATTCCAACTGAAAAATACTATTAAAACTGCTGTGGCTTTTCTGCATAATACTGGATGATTATTCAATCTCACTGCTAAGAATCAAAAACAACATTTTCTTGTAAAGTGCAGATGTTACTGGCCTAAAGAGACTGAGCTGTGGTGGTTAGATTTATTTCTACAGGCTCTAACACCGGAGAAATGGCATTTCAACACATAAAGAGTTACTGTGTGTGAGAGACCACCTTTTCTAAGAATTACAAGATGTGGAGGTCTGCCTGGGATACCCACTGAATACTTGAGGAGTAGTTAATGATGCCAACCATATGCCTGTGAAACGAACACACAGCAACATTTTGAGCTGTGCTGCAATGCCTGGAAATTTCCAGAATTCCTATTCCAAACCAAGTGAGGTATAATCATTACCATTTGGAATAATTTTGTTCTCCACAGTGCCCGATTTTCCAAACGGAACACGGCAAAATAATTCAAACAAGATTAACAAGATTATGTCTTATTCATCCTATATGACTTGTAATATTTACAGCACCAAAGTACTGTTCCTTGTAAAAGATGGTTTTAGTTTTTCAGCCTGCAAAACTTTCAAGCTTTTGTTTTCTATATTAGTACGCCCTCTCTTGCCTTGGACATTCAAAATGAAAGATTGAGCACATTTTCAAATAACAGTTGTTCAAATTTCTTGATCCCATGTATAATATACAAATTACATCTTGATAGAATGAAAATGTGAACATCTATAATTCCATCTGCTGATGAAGATCGTGTGATATGATCAAAGGGCTACTAAATGGACCTCGAGGTGAGAATGGACATCTTCCCTGATTTGATGGCTGCCGCATGTGTATCCCAATGGGCTCTATTGTGGATTTTGACTCATTAAAGCGATGGCAGGTTTAAGATCATTATTCTTGGCCAAAAATATAATGACAACTGTCCCTAAGAATGTAATGTCTGTTGATATCGTCTGACATCATGATGAATTGTTCTGGATACTGGCAGACTTGGCATATGGCTGAAGGTGTTGGCATGGGCATATGCCAGCTACCTTTCAGCAGCAATAAATCATGGGGCCTTGGGTGCAAAATTTAAGTTGCAATGAGATGACGAGCCCTTCGGCGATGTTGTGGAGGGTTAAGGGTGTATGAATGTGGAACAAGGTGGGAGTGGATGGATGTCGGATGTGCCAAGGAGGTGGGAGATATTTGACATCAGGGTGAAGAAAATTGGTGCACGTGTGTATGTTTGTGGATGCATGCCAGTTCTTTTCGGTTTGTGTGAGTGGTGTGCTATTATCTTTTAAATATATGCCTGTGTCCTGCATGTGCATGCCCATACTGAGGTGTCCAATGACACCTTTGACTGTAGAAAGTGCAGAGCTCTCTTCCCTTTTCTATTTTCTTTCCTGTTTTTGACTTTTCTCAGGGAGAAAAATGGAGCAAAGACATAATTCCAAAGCACCATATGTCCATTCTCGCAGAATCAGCCGGTGAGTAACGCAGGAAGTTGATGCTGTAGTCTTCCCTGCCCTGACCCATGACCTCCTTTGATCCCTGACCTATAGCAAGCCACGTGACAAACCGTGCAGACATCTAGGCTGTCAAGACAAACACAAACCAGGTTTAGCGGGGAGATTATCATTGATCCAGAGGCTGCTTTGCAAAAGTGCACCACGCAGGTTTGAATTTCAGTGATTTCTTCCAGCTTCTTCCAGCTCCTGTGTCTTGTGCCATTTTTCAAAAGATAAGATGAGAGAGAGTGCTACCGCAGATCAAAGAAAGATGGGATAAAGGACAGACACACCATGACAAACCCATACCAAAACTCAAAATATGACAAGTGCCTAAAATCCATTTCTCATCCCTTTTTCATTGTAGAAAATGTTGATAAAACTAATAATGATTGAAAGTTTTTTAGTTTTGACAGTTTCAATCAATCAATCGAATGCAAATTGGACATTAGAGACAATTGCACACCAAAACAACCAAATAAGCATAAAATATAATACAAGCAAATAATAGAATAGAATACTACACAAAATACAAAAAACACAAAATAATATTAATAATAAAATAAAATAAAGTAATAATAATATAGTAAAAATGTAAAAAAATAAATAAATAAATAATCAAATTAATCAAATAGTAATAATCAGCAATAGAATTGTTTAAAAAATAGAACTAGAATAAAAAGATGATAATGATAAGTAAAATTAGCATAAATAATAAAACTATTTAATCATAAAACACTACATGAACGTCAAACTAAATAGATGTTTTTTAGTTTATGTTTAAAAAGCTCAATATTTTCAGCTCCTCTCAGATCCTCTGGAAGGTTGTTCCAGCTGTTCGGAGCATAACGGCTGAAAGCAGCATCACCAAAAGTTTTTGTTCTGCTTAGTGGAACAGCTAAAAGAGAAGAACCGCGGGATCTGAGGTGCCTTCCTGGTTCATAAACCATAACCTGGTTTCTGAGAGGCAGTTTGATCATATAGAGTCTTATAAACTAATAAAAGAATTAAAAAATAAATACAAAAATACAGTGAACAGAACAGGAATCCAGTGTAAAAACTTTAAAAAAGGTACTTTCCTTTTGGTCTTAGTCAGCACTCGTGCAGCAGAGTTCTGTATTAATTGTAGCTGACTGACTGTGTTTTGGAGTAGACCAGAAAGGAGAGCATTGCAATAGTCTAACCTGCTAGTTATACAAGCATGCATCAGCCTCTCTGTGTTGCTCAGAGAGAGAAAAGACCTCACCTTTGAAATATTGTTTTGGTCACATTTCGCACATGAGCCTTAAAATTACAATCTCAGTCAAAAATAACTCCTAGGTTTCTTGCTACTTGGTTTGGGTTGAGTCCCAGTGGGGACAGATTCTCTGTCTGAGCCTTTGAACTAATAATAATAATATTTTATCCTGGTTGAGATGTAAAAACCTCACCACATGAACCAAGATAAAATATCTTGTCACTTAAAATCTACTTGTGATGATGTAAAATATTAGTTTTCTTGATCTGTTTTATTTATTTCATTGCTGCTTATTGAACATTTCTGGATTGAAATTGAAATGATTGCTGAACCAAACAGAATACATTTGACAGTTCTGTCATCTTGCGTCACAATCTCACAGACAGAATTTACTGCATGGCCAAAGACATACTTTTCTATGGTATATGCCTCACAAAATGTGAGAAATGTGCATATTGACAAAAATACCCAGTGCTGGAGTTCTTCCAGTGATTGCTGGTCTTCTTTTCCTCTAGGTAAAACACTTAGACAGATTAGACAGATTAAAGTGCTTTTTTTAATCTCACATTTTGCTTTGTGCCCTTTCAGCTCTGAGCTGACAAATTACAGCAGGTAGGCAGACATCAGCCTGTGGATATTAACTCATTCCTCATGTGACAACCCTGACCTGCAAAACTAGAGATGGACATGAGACTCACAAGATTGCACATGCAGGAATTAAGGACATTAGGGCAAAAATAGTTTTTTTGTTTGTGCCTGCCCAAACCTACGTATGTACATGAGTTTATTTCCATGCTTGACATATTTTAAGGTAGCCTTCTGTAAGCACCGACCAACAACGACGTTTTTTTATATTATTATGAAGGGCCTTACTTGAGTTGGAAAATGTAAATGTTTGTTTTATGCATAGTTGACCCAAATCCACTGCACAGGAATCTATGGAATTTGATGAATTAAGTCAAATACAAATAAACACAAGGAAGTTTGTGTACGTGTTTAGTTGTGTAAGGAGAAGGCAGCACCCCTTAAGTATGCAGTGGACAGACACTTGTAAGGAATGTACCATGATAACTAGGCCTTAGGGTCAAGCTCTTTAATGGCCAAATAAATGTACTATTTGAAGTATTTATTAGTTTTGTGAATTGATATTTTTTTATTGAGTTTTTACAAGGTCTTCAGTTTTGCTCTTTGTTTCCTTCTTAATCATCAATAATAATAGCATATATCCTTAAATACTTAAGGTCTGAGTCTCATTTTCACTGGTCAATGAACGATACTTTAACACTTTATGTGATTAGCCCTGATGCCCCCCTGAACCCTCTTTCACCAACTCTTTCACTCTCTGCCCTACACATAGACACAGTTGGTTTATTTACTTTAGGAGCTAATGGACAGCACTGATGTGTTTGAGGGTGGGGACTTTGCGTGATGAACAGGAGCTGCAGTCAGACCTGGGACTCCCCCCTCATCCCTCTGCTTCTCATCGGCCCCTGGGGGATGATAGCTCAACTCCTGAGTAAAGAGGAGGACTAATACTGTCCAGCTGGAGGTTGGCAGCAGTGACAGAACCTCCATATGCCCAGCAGATTGGGCTCTGGCCCTCATGTTGACCCTACTCTGTTTACTCAGTCTTGCCAAGAACGAAGGAATAGGAGTCGACAGGAAACTCAAAAAAGGGCATAATGGAGAGACACAAGTAAAAATGCAAAAACATACTATGGGTAACATTGTAATGTTGACGAGGTTTAATGGTTCAAACCAACACAATGCATTCTTTTTTCCTGAACATTTTTTAACACCAGATAAAAACAAGACTAAGATTTTACTTAGTAGTACAGTAGTACAGCTGAGGCTGATTTTTGGTATTTGTTCATAAGTTAAAATAATGGACAGATTAAAATGTTGACATTTTAAGATGAAAAGTTAAGGAAAAGTTACTTCAACTCATCCTGTCTTTCCCAAATGTCTGTACTGTTCATGACACATTTCATGACAATCCATCCAATAGTCAAGTCATGTCAAGACAACAACCACAAATGTCAACCTCACGGTGGTGTTAGAAAAGAAGTCTGTAAAAATCATGGTAGTACTATAAGAATATTTATGGATTCACAACTGCACAGAAATTTCACCCAATTATATTGGGATATTTCAGTCTGGACCAAAGTGGTGGACCAATCGACTGACCAACCACAGACCAACTTATCAACTTATCTACTGACCGACTTTGGACTGGCTATTTAGCAGTCCAATGTTGATTTTTAGAATGATGGTATAGACTCGAGCCTCTCCAAGATTATGGATTGGAATTTAGCTTTCTTTAGTCATAAAAATAACTCTAAACCTGAAGAAACATTTGATTCAACAACTGATTTTGTGAATGACAAAAAGGAAAAAGCGGACATTCCTTCATTTAAATTGCAAAAATGTTTAGCAATTCATTCAAAGTAAAAGCACATGACGCTATGGCAAGTCACAAGCAACTGTAATTTTGCAAACAATGATCCTTGTTTTCTCAGAGAACAACAGAGTCCTTCTAATACTTATTGAGATGGTATTTGCACAGAGAGATCAAACCATGTAATGTCAAATGTTTCAGGCCTTAAAACCATAAAAAAACAAGACAAAATCCCACTTTGCTTCCTTGCATTTAGTGCTAATGGCTTTAAGGCATTGAGGCAAGCAAAGGACAAGCAAATAAAGAAAACAGGCTGCTGGGTTACTGTGTCTTTATTCACCCTGCAGATTTTGAAATTGATCCTCAAAACTGTCATGCTCATGAGGCTTCAGAAAGGTAGGCTTTTCTAGCTCACGTTTCAGTGCGTGCGTACTGGTAGAACCACTCAATTGGTTCACATGACATATATTGACCCTGCAGAAACACAGGCAAAGAGAGAAAGAAAAACAATGTTTACCATTCATTATGTTTCAAATGAAAGCTATTTGAAAAATGGATAGACGCACACACAGGAATCTCTGTTAGAAAACAAACACTAATTTCCAGAATGCCGCGTTCAAAACACCACGGACATGCTGCTTTGTTTTACAACTAATTTCTTTTAAATATTGTCTTGGAGGAAGCAGATGGCAACTTTGCGACCTGTCAGTTATTCCAAGAAATGCTGGACGCACATTATGTTCACCGACCATGGCCTCAACCACAAACACACACACACACACAGAAGACATTAAGTTGTCAAAGTGTCACTTACTCAACATGCTAATGCTAAGCACTCCACTGCTTGTATTATTACCAGCTGTAAGGAGTTAAACTGGAGGTTGGCCTAGACACGGTGGGTGACAACACTCAGCCAGTGGCCTTGTGTTCACCCATTCATGGTGGCAAAGGGGTTACGATCCCTGAGTGACTGCAAGGTTAAAGGTCACCTGCAACACCTCTCGATCAGAGGGAGGAACGGACATTAAGTGGGCGCTCAGTCTAAAGAGAGATTATGTTGAAGCTCCTTGGAGGTCTCCGTTGGAATGAGTAGGGAACAAGACACAAAATGAAATTTGGCCATGTTAGCACTAGACCAGCCGCTCCTCTCATTACTCTTTAATACAGGAAATAAATCTCAAGTACCTCAAAGGTTGCAACAGAAACAGATTGCATATCTGTGCTACTGTACTAGATCAATTTGATGCCATTAGATGGTGGTCCAGAACTCAACCTGTGAGGGATCACAATGTTCCCCTCACACAAACTTTTCCTTTGAGATTCTTAAAAGAAGGCTCGAACAGGCAGAACCAATTGATACATTTTTCTCGGTGCTGTTTACAGCCCCAGACCTCGAACTAAATTCTTACTGATGATCAGACTATTCTCAGAATGACTCATATTTCTGTAACTATTTCACCTAATTGCCATCAATGGTTTTGTCCAAGTACATTAACTGAATTTTAAGAAAACTATTAGAAGCCATAACCACAACATTAACAACATTCTCTATCAGATCTAACAAATGCCTGGAGGACAGATTAGGTTAAAGTGTCTCTTTGGTAATGGTCCTCTTAGCCGTGCTGTTTTTGTCTGTATTTTGGTCTCAACTGGGATCTTCAAGCTTTTCCTAACACAATGACAAATGCAGAATGGAAAGTGTAAGGAGATGGAAAAAGCAAAATGTCTTTGCCTGAGGACCCAGAGCGGCTGTCAACATCCTCATAAATTAAAATACCAGTCCCTTTCCAGTATGGAGAAAATACCAGGTCAAGAACCAGGTCAGACACAAGAAGGAGGTGGTATATTAGCTGAATTCCATTCTGGATTGTAGAAATCCATCTGCCATCCATTCTCTTCCCAATTTATTTGATTCATCCACTCACTCTATATATCTCATCTACCCTCAGCCCCATTTCCATTTGTATAAAGCCATTGTTTATCATCCCATTTTTTGCCAGGCTAACAGCATGGCTCTGGGGATGGCAATGTCTGCTGGTTGGTTGGTTGGGCAGTCCATCACTTTGGTCCAGACTGAAAGTTTTACGGGACTACGGGATGAATTGCCATAAAATATGGTACATAAAATCACAGCACCAGAGGAAGACTCCTAATGACTCTAAGAAACCCCTGACTTTTCCTCTAGTGCAACAATCAGGTCATTGACGACCAAATACATGCAAAATTATTGACATTGGCATCAACCTCAGCTCTACTTTGTTTATTAGTGTAATAGTGTATAATTATAAAATGTAAGTAAGATGGTAACCATGGTAAACATGATACCTACAGCATTGTCACACTGAGATTCAAACTAAAGTAGGACAAAATCCTTCTCCCTTTTCCTCTCCTTTATCCACACTGTCATTAGCATTTTTGTTGAGTTTTAAGATCCATATTTTCCAACAGCTTCTGTGACTCGTGCAGTCTTGTGACCTACATTGAAACGAAAGACATCTATTCTGAGTGCAAGATAAAAATCTCCATAAATAGCTGGAATCAGCTGTACAGATGGATGATCATCCTTAAGTAAAGTATGCTGTCTGGTATTTTACTTTTCTGTCCTTGGGGAAAACATATGCGTGCGCATGCTCCCATTAAATAATACAATCTTGCTGGGCTAACAGCTCGGTGGGATGATGATAATGACATAGTGACTTGTGCTGTACACTGGAGTGACATGTGTCAAAATGGGTTAGTGTGTTTGTGAAAACAACATCCTGACCTCTGATCATTTCTAAGAAGTACTGCTCTGTCCCCTGACTAATAGACAGACACACACTGAGGAACATCTGCTAGTGTTGTGGTATATGCCACCATTCTAAATTGACAGGCATCCAGGTTTGCATTTTATTTCTTGCCGTTATTAAGACTTACTCTCATGACTGCAACATACATTAAAATCTTTTCTTATGAGGCAAAAGTTAAATTCCATTTTGAGATCAGTGTCATTCCCATTAACTCTTGGTCTCTATCCAATAGACAGCCAAATTAGAAGACTTCATCATGACACATTGCTTCACAATTGTAAGAGAATGCTACCAATCAATGGCATTTAAAGAGTCAAAAATACATACAAGAGCAACAGGATTAGCTCAAACTCCCTTGTGTATTGGCTGAGTAAATTAAAGATGGCTAACCCAGTGAGACCTGCTAGAGCCTAAAGAAGCAGCAGACACACAGGAAATGAAGGCCCACTGGAGAGTAAACAAACAGCATACCATGAGATCAGGCACCCCAAGAGGCAGTTAAGTCACCAGAGATGAGACCATTTTAATGGGGCACTAAAACTTGTTGTAAGTACCCATCTGGAATAGATTCTTCTGGAATGTGGCTGTTTTATAACTAATGGCCAGTGATGAGTTGTCACGCCATCATCTTCCTCTTGTCTCACATCAGAAGTCTTGTTAGACACTGCATCACCAGCATGACAGGTACTAAAACACTGAGCTTTAAAGATACTGACTGCCTTTCAAACCAGCTATTATAATCTGATAACTTGGCCATTCTAAATATGTAGAAATATCTGCTATGCAGCCCATATGGACATTTACGTCTGTTCACTGTTACTCAAATGTCATATTCTGACCTCAACCTCCCATCTTCCCTCATACCTCACAAGTGAGGATGGATGTGCATGGAGGAGCAAATGGATGCAAAGATGGTCACACACTCTATGGTTTTACATTTACATTGAATTTGTCCTCCTGAAAATCCAAGACTATATTCATCATATTCTGGTTTTTGTGCTTAGCATTTTCATTTCAGGTCCTGATGCACCTGAATGCATACCCATTATGTACCTTTTGTAATTGCCACGTGCTTCTTCCAGGAGTGTCCTCCCTCTCTATATAGTTCAGTTTCAGTTCAGTTACAATTCAGTCTCAAGCAATCATCAAACCACAAATAGTTACAAACCATCACCCCATGATCTGTCTTCACTGACACCAATGACAATGTGTTGTAATGTTTATTTAACTGTATTGTGCAAAAGCCCTCAATGTTTGTAGACATTTCTACATCATGAAGGGTCAATTGAACCTCACTCCACTCCATCATCTGCTTTCTCCTTCCTTCGTTCTCTCATTGACAGTAAATGAATATATTCTGAAACAGCATCACCAATCGACCCAGTAGTATTGATTAAAGTTGGGGAGGCGCACTGCACACTGTGACTCAAGGTAATAAAGACAGTTCTGTTTGTGCCAACAAAGCAGCACTTCTCGCAACAGCACTCACATCATTTTTGCTGACAGTGGGAGGAAAGGTGTAGGAGTGGACTGGCCTGAAAGTCTGCGGTGTGAAATCAGACATTCTCAAGTGCAGAGGCAGGAGTAAATTCCACAATGTGTGCAAATATTTGTGCACACCACTTTGGGAATCCCAAGCTTTGCCAAATCAGGGGTTTTGAGAGTGTTGGCTCTGCAGGGATCTGGACAAGTCAAGTCAATGGACACTTGAAATAGCGAGCTCGTTGTTCCAGTTCAGAGTGTTTGCCCAAGTTCTGTGCTGAACAATCACATTAACTTCCAGCTGCAGCAGTAAAGCACGGGCAGCGAATGGGACAAGTCAAGAGACTGGATCAAGTGGGCTACTTGTGGTCTTGGTGAAAAGTGCTAGACGTCCCACTTGAGTGATGATTAGGGTGAAGAGAACAGAAATCAAAGAACAGACTTATTAGAACTGAGGCTGCAGCTGGCCAAAAGACGTGACATGCGATTTTAATGCCCAAAGCCCTTTATGAAGTAAAAATAAGGAAAATGTTTATAAAAATCACATTTATGGAATCTATTCATCTCTGTTTGTCAGATAATTAGACATTATATTTACAAAATATCTCATGGTGCAATGCAAAAAAGCTATACAAATTTTAAAAAATCCAATAAAACATATCTCTATCACAGGCATTATTGTATGAGAGTTGTAAACAATATATTTAAATATTACAAAAGATATAACATCCAGTTGATTTTTATGCATTCTGTCCAAAATCTGGCAGTCAGCCAATGTTATCTGGGATAACAAGCAATATGGAGCAATTTTATGGGGCATTTTATATGGACACATTATCAGACAGTATGTTACACAATCAAGAAGACCCTGGAGGACCCCCAAACAACAATAAAAGGTTAGAAAGTCTCTCTTAAAATATGTTTAATTTACCCTTTTCGCTTACTGGCACACTAAAATCCTGTGTCATTTGCGATAACACCCACCCCCCCACCAAAAAAAAATAATTGTTTGATTTTATGCAAAGTTTTCAACCAGTGGGTCATTCTCAACGCTGAGGGTTCAGATCTGGCTTAGGACCAATGGTGTGTGTCTTTCTTCTTCTATGTCATTCACAGGTCTTTTCTGTCTATACACAATAAAGTGAAAGCAATACATATATCATTATCTGCTGTAATGCTTAAATCTTGTGCTAAAAAATGGTCAACATGGCGTTTATGTTGCAAGCTGCAAGGCTGCTCACTGGATCAAACATTTCTTAAATGGTCAATGGAGTTTTACTAAAGATATAACAAATCTGAGATTTCTGGATCAATAAAAGAGAGAGGAGGGTATTATAAATGAGAGAGTCAAAAGACACATTGAGTGAGTTCATGTATTAAAAACAGAAAGTGAGAAAAGTGAAAAGTGAGAAGACCGAAGGAGAGTGAGCGTGGTAGAACAAGCAAAGTAAACAAGTTTGGCGTGAGCTTGCTGGAGTCACTGGGTTTAGCAAAACATTCCAGAGTCTTCGAAACAAGCGGCCTTGTGAGTCCACAGGGGCAGAAACAAGGGGGCTTTAAATCCCTGAACAGGAACAGCGTTTAAGGACTAATTCAATCATAAATATCTCAAGTCTTCACCCTCACACACTGACATGTCAAGTTAAGTGACTACCAGTCACCTGTATAACCGCAGGACAATCAGTCAGAATAACCTTGCCAAACCCAATAAACTGGAAGAGGACAATATGGTTCACTAACACGAGCCCAGTGGAGCACAAATTATATACACTATATCTTACTTGGGTTTTGACATTAAAATAATAATGTGATCATTTATTGCACTGATGAAATTTGAAAAATCTTGGCAACCTTACAAACATTGAGATGTTTTGTACATATGCTCATCATTTATCAAAAGGTCATATAGCCATATTTATTATGTTGACATATGCTGTGGTTAATGTAGAATCACATCTAATTACATTTCTGCTCAAGGTGAAACAGACTAAAGCCACCAATACATCTTCTCACATACCTTACACACCGGCTGAGCCAAACTGCAGTCTCAGAAACTGAATTAATAGCTAGTCAACTCTTTACATATTGACGTCACATAATGAAGCAAAACATAGCAAAACAAAAACATGACAAAAAACACAGAAACCAACACAGCAAATGCTGCAAAAACTAAAACTACTTAAACATTTGGAATACAAATATCTCCAGAAATGGCTGTTTTGAAAGGTATAAACTGATGACGACAGAGAGGGTCGCACTCAATGACAACAAATTTAGTTGAAGATATACAATGCTACAAAGGTGGTGGCGTTGAAAAATCTCTATTGAAAAGTAAATGCTTCTGTATTTGTACCCTTAAAACTTTACACCCTAATGGCCTGAATGAAGATTACAGTCCAGTGATCTTTCTGTAATTTTTACCTTAATATTTCTATCCTTATTCATATATTGACATAGTGTCTATTTATTATTAGAATGCATATTAACATTTAAGGGGATCTGATTGAAAAGTATGTCTAACAGAGCTCACATTTCAACCGTCTTCCCTTTTTACAGAGCTGGATACTGATTCTGTGAAAAAAGCAATTTCTTATCATTGAGCGTGACCCTCTTTTGTCATCACTAGTCAACATAATAAAGATAATGCACCAATTTTTCTGAGCAATGTGGGAACTCCATATGTAAGTTTATCAATCAAATTTCAATGATGCATATTGGATAAATGGTGTACTATTTTCACTACAATTGATACAAGCTCAGGAAAAAGCTAGTTAGTGGACCTTGAGTTTCGATTGTTTTTTCACAAACTACTATTCCCAATGTCAAGAATTTACTTCCACTTTAAACCAACACGTACGAGAAGAAGTACTGTGGATAAAATCAAACCAGCAACTAAGCTTGCATGTCGACAGATCAATTTCCATGACAACTGAGCAAACACAGATCTGTTGATGAAGACAGTGACATTTGACTGAAGTAGTATGTAGACTTTGAGTTGGTACTATTTAGTCAAAATACTAACCCCAAGACCAATAATGAACTTTAATGCTTTATAGATACAATGGTATGGTTACACACAGTGCCTATTATTTATTTATTTAAATAAATGATGTAGACTTGATTTTGGCTGCAATCACAATTCCAATAACTTCCTTCCTGAGAAACCACAATACAAAGTTATTCTTGACTGACATGTTTTCAATATAGAGATAGGAAAAGAGGGCCAATGAGGCAGAGAGAGAAAATAAGGTATGTACCTGGCATGTGTCCCATAGTCATGTCTAGTCGAGCTTGGCTGTAATCTTATAGTGCACATATACGCATGCTAACACAGTAAAAGAGTCTGTGCATGCTTTTAGGTATGCTCTGACAATCTCACTTACTTACTCACCCACATACACAAACACTGTTTTTATGACTCTTCAAGTGTGGCACGCTTTACTCATGAGACAAACATCGACTTGAATTAAATCTCAGGCACAAACAGAGATGACATGAAACAATGTTCTTGGCCTACTTTTTCCTTGCAGGCACAAAAGTAGACAGTGGATCAGTTCATCTGCCTTGATAAAATAATAAGAAGGTGTTATTTATAGACACGCAAATTGAGCAGCTTGACCTAAATGTGAAGGCATACTGAAAAGAGACGTGCCAACAAGGGAGCTGGTGGTCAAAAGGAAAGCTGTTTTACAGAATGAGTGATTTGAGGTGCTCAAATTAAGCCACTGGACCACATGATAAAGCTTCATAAGCAGATCTGTTGTGGGAAACTTTAAGACTTCAAGAAAAGATTCAACAATTACTGGAATGTTGTGGTCTCGCTCACTTTGACATCAAGATGTAAATGGTGAGACCTCTTTTAAGGGACAAAAATATACTGGAAGAACTTCCGAGATCTAACCAGCCTTAAAACACATGTTAGGAGCAAAACCACAAACACTTTAATTGTTGCTAACACCACAAATGTATATGCCGCAATTCAAGAAACAGCTGAGGACAATGAGTTAAAGCTCAACAGCAAAGCAAGGCAGCCATGGGTGCTTGTTGACTAGAAAATATGTCATATGTGAAAAAGTACACAATTCATTTTTGTTTATGTTTCGTGCAGTTAATTCTCATGTTTTCAAACTGAAATGTCCATTCTTGGGGTGAAAGTATCTTGTTGAAGCTAATTTGTTACTTGGTTGCCTGCTGCGTTTTCATTCAAAGAGATTTCTGCTGTTGTCACAGTGGTGCGCCCTTTCTGACTTCCTCTTTGGGCGTCCTTAAGGCGTGAAATGGCCCTGCTGGGTCCACGTAGAGTCCTGTAGGGCCACAATAGGCCCAGGACATCTGTGTCATTTAACAGAAGGTAGGGCTTGAGTAGACCGGAACATGTCTATGGACCTCCCACTGGCCTACCCTTATCCCCATACAAAAGCCTGGTTGCCACTTAACAATAAACACATTCATGCACAAGTAGGGGCACAAATACACACTCACACTCAAACGGCACTATGGTATTACACATATATTTTCATAAACCCTTTTATTTTATTCATGTACTCAAGCATGTTTAGACAAGAGTATGTTATGACCTTCATGTCTCTCCCAGCTGCAGTACAGTCTTGAAAGTGATGCCTTAGGCATACGCTGAAAGACCTTGACCAAACAAGTGCATGAACTTAAGTTGTCCCCTTATTGGAGGTACAAAAGACCCTATGGATGGCAATGTCAGGTGGATTGGTGCAGTTGGTTACATGCTCACAGATTGCCAATTGCATCTGGTGCAAGGCAGGTTTTTGTCCAACTGTGCTTGTGAAGTCATTTTGTGGGTTGAAAGGGACCTACCTGTGGCGTAGGTGGGGATGTGGTAATGCAGATTTGGTAGTGCAGTGCAATTTTGGCATTAATTTTGGCATTTAAACTGTGGCTCGACTAAGACAAAGGCAGGCAGTCTGTGCTCTTTTTTTTGGCTTTAGTTGGTAAAGGCGCACACACAGCCCTGTATAAAATTAGCAAAACCCTTTCAAAGAAAGATTACTTTGACTTCTTTCACTTTCTTACAAATTGCTCGACCAGTACACCTTTTTTTTAGCACTTACCTGATACCTGGGCTAGATTTAGACCGGAGATGCAGCAATTACATAGCGTGTGTGTAAGACCACTGGACCACTAGGAACTTTGTATTAAATAAATATGCATTAAATATTAACTTAATACGCTGTGATTTTAAAAAAATCAATTTGCATTTGCAGTCTGAATGTAATTAGAATCTGATTTACTTGGGCAGCAGGAACCGTGAAATGACGAAAAAAACCCGAACATTACTTACACTGAATTTCACAAACAAGCCAGACAGACAATGCATATTTTCACCTCAAAGCCTCCCCTTTCCACACAACAACATCAGTTTCCTCTTAGGAGAAGCCAACTGAACTTACAGCACACTACAGAACAAAATGGTATAAAAAGGAACTGCTTCATGTGTGTGCCCAGGATCTCAAAAATATAGCCTAAAGTCTTGTTTTAGTCTAACTAAGTCCAAGTCTAATTCTTAGAAGATGAATTTCTGGATAAACATGTGACTGTATTAACAACTGAAAATCCACTTATCATTGATATTGCTGCTGTGTTAATGCTAAATCAATCCCAGTAACTTAATACATGTGAATATCGGTGTAATATTACAGAAATGCAGCAGCTGTATGCATGTTCACACTCATTTGACATTCCTCAAACTTGAGCCAGAGCAAGAACAGCAGAACAGAGTAAAGTGCAAGCCCCTAAGCCAATGAACATTTCCTTATCTTCTGTACTGCTAAATTGCTAGGTTAGCAGTTTTCTGAACAGTACATTTAGCTTAAGATGTGTTTACAAAAACCTTATCTTTGTCATTGAACGACGAAGTAGAAACTAAGATGAAACATGCATTTGTATCTTCATTAAGCTTACACAATCTTATGCGATAATAGTTGTTAATAAGTTTGCTGAAACATTCTAAGCCAAAATGTCCAACCTAATAGGCCTATTACCTCCTTTCACATAACTTTGGAAAATGGGTTGATTGACAAATCTCTGATAGTAATGCAATAGCATTAGCAGGGTAGGATCATAATAAACAAATTAGGCTGCTCAGGTAACAAGCCACAAGTGGTGTAAAAGGAGAACAGAACCATGATTACATCACAACTCAATCCTACAGAAGTGGCACTACATTATAAATGAGACTCAACATAAAATACAGATTTTCTGTAAACATGACGTCTAGAGAGACTATTACACAATATTCAGGTCACCTTAAAATGTTATAGTGCAAGGGCAGGGTGGTGAGCACATGTGTAAGTGTCAGCTGGGAAAATTTCAGTAAGTGACATAGAAGAGAAAAACAATTAATGTGCTGATTGGTTTCGACATAATTTAGTGAGCACTGCAGTTACCGTATACTCGATGCTGAATGCTGCACCTCTGACTGATCAAAACTGCTCATCGGCCTTTTTTCTACTTTGTTTGTTTTTGTTCACACCTGAAAATGAGTAATTACCTGAAGAGTCCCATTTATTTGAGGGTTTGGGGGCTGAGTGATTACTGTGAAACAAACATTCCCATTAAGCATTGAATGTAGGAGCAATAGATGAACCATAGAACAAGTTAAATCTAAAAGATTTTTCTATGGTAAACTGAAATTCTCAGAGCTATTTATCATGAGCTGATGAAAAGGGTAGAGCTTCACACTTGTGTGCAGCCTCAATGCTACAGCATATGTTACTGTCTTGTTGGATTTCATACCTTTGGCCTAAAGGGAGGAATCAGAAAAAAAGTCTTATCGGAGCTTTGGCCCCTTAAAAGTTCCATTCACACACCTTCACTGCCTAAAGAAGTTCTGCCTTGAATGGGGGTTGATATAAGGGGGGCTCCTGGGGACAATAGCCAGACAAAGCAGTGCTCTTTTTGATGACGTCTCCAATAGACAGTGCGCACAAAGACTGTGAGTGATGGCTGGGTTTTGTCAGTGGATAAAATCAGTGTTCTAGGGCACATGTTTTCCCCTTCAGCTGTAAACATGCTTAACTATGTGATGTGATCACGGGGATGACATGGATGGGACATTTCAACAAGGCTATTGGGTTTCAGAATGTGTGATGCTGACATGCAGTCCCTGAAAGCACGCCCTGAGTGTTATTAAACAATGTACATGCGTCATCAAGGATCATATACCACAATAATGTAATCTTTATGTTGTGTTATAGTAAATAAATATCAAGATTTGTTGATTTTTCCAAAGATGTTCAAGACTAATTTGCCACTAGAAAAGTTAGTTAGGAATGTAATATTTCATTGGTAATCATATATAAAATACAGTTTAAAAGGTTATGGAGTCATTACAATTTGATTATGATTCATAATTCAAGGCAACCTCCACACTGAAAACTTTTTATGATTTAGTTTCATCAGATGTGAATGGCGTGTGGATACACACACAGTGACTAAGACACATACAGCTCTATAGTACAGTACAATGTGTTCCTGCACTTTATGGCCATGAACACACTTGGCATGAATGCACACACGTCACAATGGTTTAATCACACAAGCATTTCCTGTCAAAGCCACAACATTCCGCCTACATCTTGAAGAAAGAGAGCAAATGAACAGAAGAGATATTAGTGACATGTCTGGAGAGCTGTAATTAGATCCTGTCATAATTCTGTGACCCACTCTTCAACTCTTCCCTCTTTCATGTGGGACAGTGAGCTATGTTGCACAGCCTGACCTGGACAATGTTTGGTGGTAGATATATATCACCTGGTGCTTTGTACTTCAATAGAGAGGTTAGGCCACAGGGCACTGACCTCCGGATTCAGTGGGAAAATGATGTTACCTCTTTTGAAAAAAAGCACACCAGCACCTGTACTGACTAGGAAAGTGTCGAGATTTCAAACATGATGCAGCCAAACATCATGTCATTCGTGAAGTGAAGCTTGAAGTGAACCTGATCGCGCATCTCTTAAAAACACTGAAGTGGCCTGGACCTGCAGATGTTATCGGCCAACATTCCTCAAGAGCAGCTCTGTTAATCCATTTTCTATGCTGCTGCTTTTTATATGATAGAGGACTGTCTGTATTATTTAAAAGTAAGCTAGCCAGGGAGTTGAAAGTCTATTCTAATGCACTCAGTCCTGCGTGCGTACAACCAACTCATTAGTTATACATGGGCAGAACCCAGTTTTCAAGCAGCTTTGGTGGAAGCAGGTAAGAGGGAAATGCTAACGCTGCTATCTCAAAGTATTACACAGAGATATGTATTAATGTCCATGCACATCCACCAACAGAAATAGACCTGCTGGCAAATAAAGCACAAGAAAAAATTATCTCTATGACACAAACATGACAACGATCATCTTAAAGAACTGAAGCAGTCAGTGCCTGTTTCTCTGAGACGCAGCATACCCACACATCCATTAACCGCTGTCTATTGATCTGTTTGTCAGAAGCACTGTTCACTTTACAGAAGCCTTGCAGCATCTTCTCTCTGATACAATGACAATGCACTTTTTCCATCCTGTAACCTGTATGTTGTTAGTGAATCTGAAACTTCACATGCTTGGCTTAAATTATAACTGTATGTTCTGGAACAAAGCACGATCACATACAAAGCACCGGCAAACAAACATGTACATATGCACTTTTTGTCACTCACCTGCTAGTCGACTTTCTCGAGCAGTCTTGCTGAGCATATCTAGAGCTTTGGAGGTAGAGGACCTGAGGTGGTCACTGAAGGACCTCTGCAGCAGCAGCAGCCTCATAGACCGAGACATGCTGATTAGCATCCACCTCCACGTTTCTACGTCAGACTCCAACCTTGTCCCCACACCTGTTCCTGTTCAGGTCGATTATTGTGTTTTTTCTTTCCACTGCTCCTATTTTTTTTCAGCTTGCACGGTATCTAAGTTTAAGCATTCAATTATAATCTGAGTAGTTTCTCCATCTAACTGGCTCTGTTTTAGCCTCTGTACTGGTCAGGTTTCTAGGTCCTTCTCTTTCTCACTCTGTTCTGTTCAAGTCTGGACTGTAAACTCCCGTCTGCTGCAGTGAGCATTAGTGCAGTAACTGCTGGGACACATCCAGCCTGTGCTGCAATGCTCTCATATTCTATTCTGCTAGTGTGTGTAAGGGTGAGTAAGTGCTTTCTGACACAAGCTCCAGAGCTCTCTGTGAATATCTGAGTGCTTTAGAGTCACGAGTCGCACCTCTCCTTCCATATCACATATATATATATATATTTTGCATCTCTTCTCTGTACCCTTTCTCCTCTCATCCACTCTGTTTACACCTGCCCTACCCTGTCTAGACACAGAGAGCCTCAATGCCAGTTATATAACACATTGCCCTGGCAGCCTACTTGTTATGAAAATCCACCTGCCCACAAGCAGCTAAAGACATCACAGAACTGAAACCAAAAGATAGGAAGTGAAATGATACAGCATTCCATGATAATGTTTGAATCACTCAGACACAGGTGCAGGACAGTTAAATGGTTCCCAGAAATTGTTTACCAAAGAGATAAGAGATTTCCCAAATTGCAATGTCAAAAGTCTCATTGGTTCCTCCTGCACCATAGAAACCTCTCAGTTATCCTCAACAGTCAATAATCAAATTCCTCTCAACCATGAGAAATGGTCCAACCCATTACATTACTTTACTGTTAATACATTATGGTTAGAAGAGAGTATGAAGTGCACACACGCAAACACATAAGAATGCCATTAGCTATTGAGAAACATTCATGTACTGCAAACATTATGTAACAAAACTTAAGCTACTGAGGTAGACACAAACAACACAATGGAATCCATTACTTAGATTGCTGCTGAGTTGATCGGATAACGCTGATTTAGCTTCTATTAAGCATGTGCAACTCTGGGGTCTGTGGAGAAGCTTACTGAGTAAAAGTGTAAAAACAGCAACCTCAGAGTAGCTGTATTAACACTGTAACAATAATATCTATCGCTGGTGGGGTGTTTCATACTGTGATTTTTTAGAAGATAACTTAATTACCTCTGAGAATTAAAAAACAGGAATGCATTGTGCAATCAGGTATACCATTATAATTACTTTAATATACAGTGAAAATACATGTACAATATATATTTGTATATGTTCTACATTCTTAAAGCCAAATTAATTTGATCATATGGACAATGGGTGGAATGACTACATGTAAAGTGAAAGGGTTGCTCTTAGTGACAGATAACTATCAGCTAACTCTACAGTTCCTATTAGCTCTACAGAGCCTTATTTTAGCATCTTTCAGCTTGTTGTTTTAACTTTACAGCCTGCAACGTTACTGTTTTGGTTCACTGCTCTCATTATTATTGAGCAGTGTGACAGCTACTCAGAAAGAATGCTCAGATAAATCCACTGTATGCTACCTACATAGCACCAAACAGCAGATGGATAAAGTTAGCAACTAGCTGGTGAACAGAGTGGATCATGTAGCAGCTAAAGAGCCAGATATTTTTCTCAGGAGTTGGTGAAGACCAAACCAGAGCAGAAAGGAAAGTGAATATTGGACTTACATTCACTGGGTGGCCAAAAACACGACACAAAATGAAAGCTAATGTTGCTCTGTGCCGTTCTGGATGAGTAAAAAGACTATATAAATGTTTGCTAACACATTCACCATGTCATCTTTATATAGGTGATAATATGTCAATCTGTGTTTACAGATTGTTCCGCTGCCCCCAAGTAGCCAAAACACAGAACTTAAACATACTTTAAGTATGTGTATTTTAGACTAACTCATGCTCATACATGCGTGCATATGGCAATTTACTCATTACCTGAGTGTATGAGTTCATATGTACATGTAGCTGTGAGCAGGATGTGCTGTTCAGATTGCCCTTCATTACATTCCACATTAAGCTCACACTTGAGAAAGTCAGCCAATCGTGCTGATTGCTCCAGCAAGTGAAGGTAATGTACCCAGCACTGGCTTATTGCAGCCTGCTGATAGCATTGTGCTCATCGCGGCCAATTGACTTTATGGTCTCCAGAGATTTGCTGAGACTGATAGGGCTGGATTCCCGCGTCTTTGCTTTTTCACAACCCTTTCGTCTGTGCTTCTGCAGTTGTGGAATGACCTCTACAACAATGTTGTAAATGAGGATAAGGGTGGGATACAGGATGACAAACATCTTATAAAAGTATCACAGTTTTACCATTCTCCCTCACACACCTGTTCTACTGACTCACATGCCATCTGAATCAAATTATGGTTTCCATGCATGCGCGAGTGTGTGCATATTGCTGAGACGTGCTAAACGCATACCATCTGGGTCAGTATTCGTTTCACAACAACATATCAGTGTACTTTCCCTCTCACTGTCTGTGGTATATCTGTGATAAGGGGGCAATACACAGACTGTAACCTGGATATGAGGGAAAATGTCCTGAAGGGCGGAGGAGAGGGATTGGACAGAGAAAAACAATGGAGTTCTCATACCTCAGGAAGGAAACCCTTGCCAAATGCCCCCTCTGTCAAACAAGTGCACGGCGTGCCAGGAGTGAGTACCTACATCTAACTCCACAGAACAGAGGCAGGAGAGAGTTACCTGCCAACATACTGACCTAGAAATGGAGACACGGGAGGTGAAAAATGAGGGCAGGGAGGTGCTTCTTGGAGGACTTCAAATAAACAGTATGCGTACATTTGTGAAATACAATGCACTATCCTCTATTCTTTACAGCACGGCCAAAAATGTGTCGGGATGTTGAAGCATGTATATGTGGGTGTGCCCGAGTGTAACTGTAATTGTGTGCAAGTCCCTTTGATGTGACCATCTGTTTGAGGTCTTACTCTGCTATCTAACATACACTCTCACTCTGACTGTCTGCCCTACTTTCATATAACTCCATTTTAACTATGTGATACCTTTGTACCTTGTGTGTGTGTGTGTGTGTGTGTGTGTGTGCACCAGGTCATTCAAATACTGAAGATTACACTTAGCAAAATATCAGTTAACCAGACATATCAGACATACATTAAAACACAACATATCCCATATATAGTGCATTCAAACAATTGACATCTCAGCCTAATGCATGTTCTAGACGATCTCTTCCCCTGACACAGAGACGAGGGGAATGAAGCAGCCTGCTGAGCCAAGACTGATTCATTAGCATTGGGACAGTCTGAGCATTTTACTTACCCCATCACCATTGGGAGGTTTACAGTTCCCTGGGTACAAATGAGCATTCAGATGAAGCACATTCAGATGAAGGACATAAGCACGTAAAGGGACCTGTGCTGACAGCTCCCGCCAAGTTCATTCATTCATTATCTATACCCTTGAGCCGATCCCAGCTAGCATCGGGCGAGAGGCAGGGTACAGGACAGGCCGCCAGTCCATCACAGGGCTAACACAGAGACAGACAACCATTCACGCTCTCATTCACACGGCCAATTTAAAATCACCAATCAACCTAACATGCATGTCTTTACACTGTGGGAGGAAGCCAGAGCACCCGGAGAAAACAGGGAGAACATGCAAACTCCACACAGAAAGGCCCCCGCCGACCAGCAGGCTCGAATCCAGAACCCTCTTGGGTTCTTCAAGTTCTTCTTTCTTATGAGTTATGAGTGAGTTCTACTCAGACATATACAGCCAAATAAAACCCTTGTGACGGGGCCGAACACTTTGAAGAAAGCCTCCATGCATCTAGACATCATATCTATGTGTACTGGAGACATTAGTATTTTCCCTGTAAAGCATTATATTTGACTACAAAACCCTCCAGCCCTGTATCTGTAGGAATTACGCCAATACAGGATCATTACACGCCATGCACAGATATTGTAGAAAAACATGTTTTTTATTTAACGTAATTTGAGGTTTTGAAGAATCTTTTATAATCTATTATAAATTATGTTTTATATTTATCTGCCAATAAAGCTAAAGCTGTGAAGAAATCCTTCTAAAAGAAAAAAAATCCCAGATCTGCACCTGGATTGGAATCTGTACCAAAGAAAAGAATCACCCATTACATGGGCCATTACCTTACTCTCACCAAATTTCATTGTAATTCATATTCCGCTAACAAACAGACACTAGTGACTGACAATATATCTTGCAGGTAGACATTCAAAATTGAATCAATGTAAAAATCCAGAACGATTTCATATTCTGTATATAATCGAAAGTATAAAACTATGGAGATATTTTTGTGTCTTTTTTAAGCAGTCAAAAAATGGTTTGAGAGAGAAACTTTCCATACTTTTGCTTGTAAACCCTAAAGTTTTGCTTGCAAACCCTAAAATACGTATTTGTTCAACCCAGTACAACAGCACAGCTCATTAAACAAAAGCAATCTAGCTCAACATTACAGCTATCACTAAGACGGAAGTTATGTGTAAAGAAACGTACATTTGTACCGACTTTCTCAGCTCTCCTCCGGCGGACTTCAAAACAGCCTCTCTCGTTAACTGACGGCATGT
>JAVQJL010078067.1:0-33172 GCA_036024295.1 Nannoperca obscura
GTGTGTGTGTGTGTGTGTGTGTGTGTGTGTGTGTGTGTGTGTGTGTGTGTGTGTGTGTGTGTGTGTGTGTGTGTGTGTGTGTGTGTGTGTGTGTCCACGGCTGGTGCTGTAGTTTTGTGTGTTGACCATTGTTTTTATCTGTGTTGCAGGCTATCCTTCTACTCCGGTCACTCCTCTTTTTCCATGTACTGCATGCTGTTTCTGGCTGTAAGTATCTAAACCAGTTACACGTTGATCTTCGACCATGTGGTTCAGTATTTACTGATCCACAGGGAATTCTGGACGTTCATGCGAGAACACCAAGTGTAAATGCATTTTTTTAAATCAGTTGTCCTGTTGATTGGCACATCATGCTGCCAAGCAAATGTCACAGTGATATTGATCACTCCAGCTTAAAGGAATAGTTTGGCATTTTGGCAAATACGCTAATAATTTACTGTCCCTCCATTCAATCAAAAGCTACAGCCAGCAACCGGTTAGCTTAGCTTAGCATACAGACTGGAAATGGAGGAAACGGCTAGCCTGGCTCTGTCCAAAGTTAATCTGTACAAAAGTTAGCAGTCAGTTAGCTTAGCATAAAGACTGGCCACGGGTGAATATTCAATTTGGTTTTTGTATTGGAAAAACAAAAAATATATATAATGTGTGAAGCTTTAGAGGTACTGGAAAGTTGATTTTGTAACTGTTGGACATAAACAGGCTAGCTGTTTAGCCGTTTCCAATCTTTGTGCTAAGCTAACAGTCTCTTGGCAGTAGCATTGCATTGACAGACAAACATGACGTTTTTCCTCCGATGTCGACCTATTCCTTTGAACTGCAGTGCTTAAAGATTTCTTTATACGCCCTTGTGACCTTGTGACAGTTATCATCAGCAGCATCTTATGAATACCCTGTTGTTTGTAAAGTTGTTATTCGACTGCCCAGCCCTGATAAACTTGCTGCTGATTTATTCAACACCAGCAGATATAAATAGACGAACAAAAGTTTCTCTCTGAATGGAGTCAAAGTTTATGAGAAACAGCAGCTGAGATTTAAACATTTACCTACAGGACCCAGGAGTGCTTTTCTTTTCTCTCACCACCGCTTAAACGACTGCATTTGCGTCAGACACATGGATCTGGGTGAAGCGGCTATGCCTGTTTGTCCTTGAATGAAACAAAAAGAACAGAAACGCCCTGTTTTTAATACAAACAAACTTAAGTTGTCTGGTTTATGCCACAATGAAAAATGACGTCAAGATTGCTCCACGATAACTCATCCTGCTCCAGAAGTGGTGGATTATAACAAACGTCTGTGTTCTATTGATTCGCTTTCTCATTTTATTTCACCTTTTAAAAGATAGGAGGAAGTAAATATTACTGACAACTAAGGGACATAAAAACATAGGTTGTTTGTTTGATTCAGGAATATTTGTGTAATTGCGTGATAGATTGTCTCTAGTCTGGGACTGAAGTGGAAATGGAAGCGCAGAGCTAATCACTCATTTTCCTGCCACTCCTGCCTTACTACAATGGTCATACAGTGTGACTCTAAACACAGCTGCCGCCCTACTGTTCATTTTGAAAGCATGCCCTGTGTGTTTCTCAGCTCTACCTGCAGGCTCGACTCCAGGTGGAGTGGGCAAGGCTGCTCAGACCCACAATCCAGTTTTTCCTGATTGCTGCCACAGTGTTTACAGGCTTGTCAAGAGTGTCAGATTATAAACATCACTGGAGCGATGTGCTGACTGGACTCCTGCAGGGTGCCCTCATGGCTATCCTAGTGGTAAGTGATGTGCATTAATCCAACTTTACATTTAAAAGAATATTTAAAACATTTGTTCTCCTGGAGTTCTCACTGATTCATTGCTCTTGAGTGATGCTTTTAGCACAGATGTAAGTAATTAAGCCTCATTCCGATCTATGCCTTTAAAAAAGGAATTATCTTCCTGTATCTTGTGCAGGTCTTCTTTGTGTCTGACTTTTTCAAGCCACGCACAGAGTCCCATAAAGAGGTGGACATCCCCCACACAACCCTGCAGGAGACCCCAACAAACGTAAACCACTTTGAGAGTCCCAACTAAGCTATAAACGAGAGGTAGTGTCCTAAACGCACACCTCAGAATCCCAGCTCTCTAGCCTTTCAACTCACGCATATTCTCTTCTGACACCCACGCATGGATTTACACTTGATTCTTACTTCAAGGAAGAAAGTGGATGACTGAGCATCACCCTGAAGAAACTTTTGGAAGCTACACCTCAGGCCTGTTCAGATTTTTAAAACATTATAATTATTGGTCATTTGATTTCCACCAATTCTAAATCTGGAATGAAAACTGTTGAGAGTCAAGCCTGGTAGATGTAGGGTTAGAGATTCTGTAAGGACAGGAACCATTTAGCATGTATCTACTGAGCTGGTGGGGTGCAGGCACCCACTAAAGGGTCTGACCACTGCTGAGAGAGAGAGAGAGAGAGCAAGCGAGAGCGATGGAAACCTCTGAATGTAACCTTGCTTTGTGCTTTTCCTGACCTGGAGTCAGCCTGCTCAAAGATCTGATTTAGGATCTGTCTTTTCGGTCATCTCCAGCACCAAGAGACACGACCGAGTCTCTTAACTTCTTCTGCTTTAAGTCCAGTGTTAATTAAAAGGGCTGATTACAAGAGGACTGCTCGCTATTCAAGGCTAGAACGTGCTGGAGGCTAAAGCTGATCCTAGACCAGAGGGCGACACTGCTTCACATGTGGAGCTGCTGACTCCAGGCCACCGCCGTCTTATTCTCCAACTACCTAACCTAATGTAGTCGAGGAGGAAGCTTGACTCGTATCATGCGTTTGGTTAGACAGTTGCAGAGCAGACGGTCAGTTTAAGTCCCGTGTTGCCTTTGCTGGACTGCTCCTGCTGCTATCACAGCTTCCCTGTGTATCTAAGAACTAATATAAACATCAAGTGAACGGACAACAATGTACTTTTTGTATCATCTGTATGTAAAAACAAATCACCATACAGACTTTTATTGAAAAAAATGTTACAAATATGTACAAATGTCTAAAAGAATGGAGAAAAAAAAAGGAAAAATAAAGCCATTTTACTTAACATGAACACAAATGAAACGTAAAGTATTTGATATATTATGTCATGAGCCGTTAACGTAAAATGAATGCATGACTTGTGTTGTTTACTTTCTCTGCCAGATATATCAAAATGACATGTCCTATTATGCACCACTTTGCTCATGTAAGCAAAAATAATAAAAACATGAATGTTCAATGTATTCCGGCCACATCAATACCTTCAGTGTTAACACATTTCACTCTTTCATTGATATTATGCAATTCTCACCATGGACAGCGCGACCCGACGGGACGTTACACAGCTCAGGTAAGCTGATCTGAAAAACCAATGAAATCAATTTTTCCAATTTGGGAATCAATGGCACGATACTTGACACCAGTGAGACAAAAAGAGAAAGGAGGGCTGAGAGATCCACTGGGGGTAAAATAATAACTAAAGGTGAAAAAAAGCATTCCTCTCCAGAAGCCCAACTGTCCATCATGTTGGAAAGCTTTAAGCTCATAGATAGAGACTGGCAGCAAATACAATGTCTCTCTTAATCTTCGTGATGCCTGCAGAGACAGAGATGAAAGTAATTTAGCGTATTTATAAATTTGACAAATCAAAAGTTTAATTTCAGAGAAATTTGTTTCAGTAGCATTTTATCTAGTAAGTAGAGAAGGACTGACCAAAATACAATTTTGCAGTTAGTGGTATAAACAGTCCTTTTTCCAAAGTGTACAGCCTGACAGGATGACAACTATGAATAATTACATGCGTGATTCATGTCTAAAACGTAATAAAAAGGTTGCGGAGCACAGATTTACGTTCATTGTAGGGTTGTAATTAGAGCTGCAACTACTTACTAATCTAACAATTATAGGACATGTCTAAAGATTTCCATCACAACATCCTGGGTGTCCAAGTTCTATAGTCAAGTTCACATTAGAGGTTGGAAAACGAATGAGCTCCAGCAGCACTCTGACGCGTCTTACCTTCAGCAAACTTGTTCTCCAGCTCAGTGTTGCCTATGGCTTTGGCTGCAGAACACATTTGTCTCAGTACCTCTTCCAGACGGCGCATGCAGCGGATGATGCTCCCTGCACATGACAGACAAATACACACAGTGTTTAGTGGGTGAGAATCTATTGTTTTATTTACTGCCATAATCCAGCTTTGATTCATACTGAACGTTGATGGCAGAATAAGGACATCTTGGAGGAATGTCCCAAGATTTAGTCCTTGGATCAAACTCCCAGCTCACTTTTTAAACTAGAGAAACATTCCTTACAGGTCCCACCACTTCCTAATATTATCTCTAGGAAAGAGCGATGCATTTTGGTACCAATGATGAGGAACATCGAGACGGTGATTAAGTGGTACACTTCTAATTCATTCCAATTAACTGTGATTGTAGCCTTGTGAGTCGTTTAGACAGTGCGATGCAAGCACACAATTTGTTTCCAATAATAAATAAAAGTTGAAAAAATTACTAATGACTTTGATTTAAAATGGAGCATTTCTTTTAAGAAAAATTAAATTCCCGATTATTAGTGACAGAATTACACTTTCTTCTTTAAAACTTCCCAGAGAATTATTGGAAATCACAGACCAGGAAATAAAGTGTTAGTTTACAGGTGTCATTAATTCTCTGTCTCTCTCTCTTTCACCAACCCACACAAGCACATCTCGTACTCCCTGAAGTTTCTCAACTCTGCATTACTCCTTTATTATGACGACATCCAATATTTTACAGCTGAGGTCATTCTGGGGATAACTGATGGACTGAAACCAAACCACACGTAATAAATCAGTCAGTGAGCCCCTCACAGCCTCCAAGTGACTGCACGGAAGAAGTATTCAGATCCTTTACTTAAGTTGAAGTACATGAGTTTTTTATAAGTATCAAAAGTAAAAGTACTCTTTCTGCAGAAAAGAATGGCACCTGTGAGTGATATATTTGTTAGATACGGTTAAATACTAATGCATCAATGTGTTCAATTTTACTGTTGTAGCTGGTTGAGGTGGAGCTTTACCTGCTTTATAAACAGGTAGGCAGTTTAGTCAAGTGTTTTCCAACCGAGGAGTACCTGAGTAAATGTACTTCGCTACTATCCACCATTGTGCTAAACCTTGGTGATCAGGTGATCAAAAACATTAGTCATTATGAATGACGCACCTTCAAAGACGTCGGTCATCTTGCATATTTGAGCAAATGTGGCGCCGTTGGCCCAGGCGTACACCACATCCATCAGGTGGGGCTTAAACTGGTTTAAATACGTCTCCTCGTCCACCTCCAGCTTGGCGTCTGCAGAAACCTTGGCTATGCGCTTCGCACACTCCTGAACACAACAACACAAAGAGCGTTCGCACCTTCACCGACTTCAAACGTTTGGCCCTCGGAAAACAAACCGGGGATCGTTTATCGTCGGCTCACCTGCATTTGTCTCAAGGGAGCCGCAAGTTGTTCAGTCAGTTTCGGCATCTCGCTGGCCTGGAGGGCGAAAGTACATTAATGTTGTGACAGGAGAAAAAGGTAAATAAGACTTTAAATCTGACCATGTAATCAGCATCAACTTTTGGCACTTGACAGTTCTTGAGAAACCTGCCTGTCACAGGATTGGGGGATCATTTAAGTCCACAATGGGGGTGTGAGGATAACTCCTTTAATATTAATATTGCTGAATTGTCGTTTGAACCCGAGGTCATTACTTTAACCTAACTAAAGTTACTTAGAATTCTTACTGGAGCACTTTAGTATCCGAATACATCAGTAGTTTAGGAAACAAAACCTGGTTGGGTGGTTTGCTGTTGTCCCAAGCTAAACTAGCAGCAGGTGCTCTTTAATGACTGGTGACAGCTGCACACACACACACACACACGTACGCAAACATGACAGCTGCTCGGCGTCGCTCTATCTCTGACGGAGCATTTGAGTGAGACACAAAAGAGACGAGATCGGGAGCCAAGATTGAGATCAGACAGAAACGTGTTCAGTTGTTCTGAGGACGGAGCTCATGTGGCGCCAAAGAAAAGGTTTGTTAAACCATCGGATGCTGGGTTGCCTCATTGAGAGAACAGGCTTCATTAGGCAAGACAAGCACACATCGACCTCAGATTTCTGTTTTGGTTGCAGCGCAGGGGGAAGAGGCCAAGAATGCGATTGTGGAGTTTGAATGTGTGGGAACGGGGAGTCAGCTGTTTATCCCAGTGTTTGAGAAAGGCTTAAATATCTGTTTGTATGAAGAATTAGAGGAATTGTGCGTGTGTTAGTTCGTACATTCTCCTGGAAGACGAAGCAGGACAGCAGGGCGGTGGCTTGTTCCACCGTCAGGTCGTTGAAGAGACCGTTGAAAATCATCTCCGTCAGCAGGAGCTCGTCGCCACTGGAAAGATTCACGCACAGAATTAACGTGAATTAACAGAAACGTGAATTATTACGTGATATTTTAGTACTCTTCTTTGTTCTATTAAAACAGAAAAGGTGAGAACAGATGTCCCTTCAGGACTCGCACTTCCCTAAAACACAATACATACATTTTACCAAATAAGAATCAACAATAGTCATGGCTGTAGGAGGAAGTAGAAAAGTCACCATTTCTGCGGTGGCAACTCACTTATAAACCTGCGTGTTACACTGTAATGTATGCAAAGGTTTATTGCCAAGAAATCTGTCCTGCAAATCCTGTAGAACTGAAAATCTAGTGAATAAATGCCTTTAAAATAAATATTTTAGTCTACAAAACTCTAGACAAAACAAGTCAAGCTATTGTATTATATCCGTGTTTACACATGTTGCAGTGAGTGTGTGCTCCGTCCTTCCCTACCTGCTAATTTCACAGGCAACCCGCCCTTTCATCTCGATGACATCGGAGGGACTGGCGAAGCCGAGGCGTCGCAGAACTCTCTTCCTGCACTTCAGCTTGTCCATCTGCAGGACAGTCCGAGCTTTCTTCAGCTCTCGCTTGGCCGTCCGAACGTCTGCTGCGATCTAAAAAAAAAAAAAGATACACATTTGTTGTTATACCATGCAAGGTTTAACAAAATGTGTAAACTTGGAGGAGCTCTTCCAGGGTTTCAAGAAAAGACTTTAAAATGATTAAATGCTGACTGCTGATAACAGTCAGCTGTTTCGTGTATGAGATCAACTGATGTTCATCTCCCTGCTTATCATCCTCATTCATGTCCATTATCCACTTGAACATTTATCTCTCATCGTTACAACACGCCTTAGAGCCAAAGAAGCAAAAGAGATATCACCAGCCCGGTTCATTACTCAAAAAAATGTATTTATATTTGTGGCTTGGTGTGAGATGGTGAGAAAATCTGTTACACATGGACACGGAAGCTGGAAAGTTTAGACTTTCTGATGAAAAAGCATCACCACAAACAAAAGATATAAAAATAATTTCAAAATGAGTTCTGGCTACATGGGGTTCAACTCTAGCAGCCGTGGTGTGGCGCGGATACGATGCGATGGGTTGAGACAGGGCTGCCCTGCTTTGCTAAACAAATGAGGTAGGTGTGGTATCAGTGCTGTGAAGGCCACAGCGGAGGTCAGCTGCAGAAATAAGACGGAGGATTGAGAACTGCCAATCAAATTTAGGGTAATCCAGTTCATCCCCTATCATTTCACAACACACAAGAGCAAAGGGATGTAAATGTTTATGCAAAGTGTCAAACACAGTCTGGTTTGCTTTTTCCCTCCACTGGTAAAAGCCAATCCAGGTGTTCTGCATCTATTACACTGCGCCTTTTTAACCTTTTTTGCTTCACAATTGCAGGTGTGTAGGTTTATGTATGGCTGTTTTTTAAGTTTTTTTTCAATTATTATTTATTATTATTCATTTATTGCATTACAGTAATACTATGACCTATTTTTGTTCTGTTTTGTTTCTCCACAATTGCAGGGGAGTTGTGCTGTTGCCTTGCAATAAAATGTTGAAAGGCAGGAAGTGTGCGCTACACAACACAGCGTGAGTTAGGCCCACCACACAGATATCTGGTAAAAAGAATAGGTTTCCCCTCGCTCGATGTGGTCTGTGTGAGTATATATGGCAAGAGCCAACAAAAAGACAACAGAAGGTCACTGATTGTAATCCAACAAAAAGGGAACCCATGTAGATTAAAAGGAAAGATAAAAGTAATTAATAGAGCAACAGTAACAATGATGGTGGACATTCGGTAAGGTTTTTCTATGGCTGACATTTAACACAGACTGAAAGACACCGTTTCTCACCAGAGCTTTCTTCTCACAGAGAGAATAGACAGATTCCAAGTTGGGGTCACTGTGCAGGGGGTGGGAGTACATGCGGTGCTCAAAGGCCTCCACTTTCTGAATAACTTTCTTCAGCGCAGGGTCTTTGATGCCCATGTCATCTATGGGGTCGAGCAGAGGAACGCCATCAGGGAAGCGTTTCTGCACCTCCTGCAGACCAAGTGTTTGGAAGAAAGAGCAGAGATTTAGACTAATGGCTTCTGGTGAGTTCTCAGTACCTTTGTTTCCAGGTGGCTGCATTTTGTACCTGTATAGACTTGAGCATGAGCTGTCTGTTGTCAAAGGGCCTCAGGTCTTTCGGGATGTAAAGGCGCACTGAGCTGATGGAAGTCAGGAGATGGAGCATCACTGGGACCACCTGGACAAAAACAAACAAAGTGTTACATACAAAGATTAGACTGACCACAGAGACATGTAGTCACATCTGTGTATGTAAGAAGATGTTACGTGTTTTTGTGTTTGTTGCACCCACCTGCATCTCTCCAGTTTCTCCCGCAGCAGCAGGTTTAGCAGCCTCAGTTGCAGCATCTTTCACGCTGTCCTTACTACAATGGACCAAAACCTCCACCACGTACAGCGGCTCCGAGTCTGTGCTGGTCTAAATGGGGGAAACGCACATTAGTCACGGGCACGTGGAAATGGATTTGCATGAGTGTGACGCCACGACACAGACTTACCTTCATGTTAGACTTCTTGCAGAAGTTCACAACAACTCCCCAGCCAAAGTCAGCATCGTCGTTTTTTACCTGTGGGATCAAAACAAAGAGCCATTAAATTAGCACGACAGTCCATAATTGCGGTCGTCAAACCGTATGCGTGTGAAGCTCTACCTTGACGAGTCGCCCGGGCTGCAAGAAGGGCAAGCAGTTTTTGGGTTTGTGGATGAACTCTTGTATCTCTTTACCCAGTTTGGCCAGCTGCTGTCTGATTTTAAAGTATGTGACTACGCCCTCCTCGCTGGGAATCTCAATGGCATGGTACTGCTCCTCATACTTCTTAATTTCTACAAAGAAAAAAAAGTCTGTCATCAAACTACAACTAGGCCACAACAGGACAGGCCATGTAGTTTCACTTCAGCTTCTGCTGCTGTGATAAATATGGATTAAAAAACCCCACTTACTCTCCACAACACCAGGCAAAGCCCTGTAGTGTTGGAACTGGTAGAAAGACTTCTCCAGCATGTACTCCGGGTTGATCTCCTCCACACGCAGCAGGTTGAGCACCATGTTGTAGGTCAGATGGAAGGCACTGTTCAAAGGGTCTGCAGAGCCCTGCAGCACAATAAAGACACACCAGAATAATGCTGTGATTATGTGTTTTGATACTGTTGTTTGCATTTTACTTAAAGTGTCGAGAAGGTATGAGGTCTAAATAAAGGCAGGTTTCCCAAAACACTGGGGAGGATTTTGCAATCGCAACCTCTAGAAACCCAGAACCACAGATGTGTGTTAGACAGATTTCTCCGAGACACCCCGGGAGTGAAGCACTATAACGGCGCCAACAAACAGTCTTAAATTAACACAGCCTCGCTCATAAGCATCGCAGCTACAGTATTTATAGCGGCGCGGCTGTAAATGTGTCAAATCAAAGACAAAAGACCAAGAGGCTCTGGCTTCCCTTTGGCTGTCGCTTCTGACAATTTCCATTCAATCGTTCAAACTAATTCTCAAAAGGCAGCAGGGAACAAGTTTCATTGATGGGATAGTGGAACTATTATTGTAGTGGAAGAGTGTGCAGACAGCACTGAAGTGGTCTGCAAAGAGGTGATCAATGACCAGTACTTGCATTCAGAAATATAACTTGCGCGTAAAATAAAAAGGCACCGTAGGTAGCGGCCATATTCAGAAGTACCTTGAGCAGCTGTTTGCCCACAGCTGGACTCATCTTCTCATCCACCATGAAGATAACAATTCCCCTGTCGTCCATTCCTCTCCTCCCAGCTCGCCCGGACATCTGGATGTATTCACCTGATGTAATCTGGATCACGTGAGAACACAAGACATTAAGAGGAAAGATAATTGTTAGTGAATGCTTCTTTATACATGTAATGTATTTCGTTGATGTAACAAAGACTGAAAAAAAGAAATATACTACTGAGAAAATGAGGTTAAACATTAGAAAGCCAGGGAGAGAGGCATTGTGATAATACACTAATGCATATTTGAGTATCTGCATCAATAACAGATCTAGATGAGGAAGAGACGGCACCAGTTTTCCACAAGCCTCTGAGGACTATTCTCTGCGTTGCACGTGGCTCTGATTAAACCCCACATATCTACTGGTCTTTGAGCAATAAAAAGGCTTTAAAAAATACATTTAAAAAAGCAGATAAGATTATTTCTGTGTTGAAATGATCTGATGCCATGGGGTCAGCTCTTGATTTGAGAAACAGTGCGTTTCAGGAATGAGAGTTGTGCACATTTAAATGAGTGCCTGCGTGGAGCTTTGGCATCATCACACGCACCAGATGTTCCTGATGAACCTCTTGGAGGGCAGTTTCCTTCTCTCTCACATTCTCTTCAAGCCTGTGTGTGTGTGTGTGTGTGTGTGTGTGTGTGTGAGAGAGAGAGAGAGAGAGAGAGAGAGAGAGCTGAAAACCCATGTGTATGAAGTAAAGATGAAGGGTGCTTCTAAGTAACGGCAGCTCCACACACGGCCCCCAGCTCTTATAAACAATACGTGGCTGTTTATGTGGCGGAGCAAGCTGCAGGACTGGAAGACCTTAACAAGGCCTCGGAGCAACATGCTGTGTGACAACTCTGCAATGGGCCAGAGCTGTTGTTTCAAAGAGCTAGCACAGTTTATGAGGAGCGTGACTTTTTTACTGGCTCCTCACTGAAGGTACAGTAATGGGGAGATTAACCTTGCTTAGTGCTCTTACTGCATGTTTATGGGCAAAGTAGCAGCTCCTCTCAAAAGGCAGATCTTTTCCAACAACGGATGCCTAGTTTACAGAAACTACACTTTTTGGGTTCATCTTCCTGCTTGTGTGTGCCCGCAGCCACAGCTATGGAAATTGCAATTCCAAAAACATAATATACTTGTTTAGAAATTTGCATGTGACGGAGGTTGTGGGGGGAGAAAAATGCAACACATTTCATGAGAGAATTTCCTCTTGACCAGACAACTTATTGACTTGTTATGTGACAATAACAGTGTGTGTGACAGAGAGTGTGTGTGTGTGTGTGTGTGTGTGCGAGTCCTTACAAAGCGGTGATTCTTGCCATCAAACTTGCGTGCGCTGGTGAAGAGCACAGTGCGAGCGGGCATGTTGATGCCCATGGCGAACGTCTCTGTAGCAAACAGGGCCTGGGATGGGAATAAAAAGCGAGCGTTAAGATGATCTCATCGCAAAATTCCGACAATGTCATTTTCGATCTAGCTTTAAAACTGTACCCTGTGGAGTTTTGTTGTAAACAAACGAATTAACGGAAGGCATCCTGTGCATCCTTCAGGCTTAATAAACCAATGCACCGATACCAGTTTTCTGTATCGATTTTCCACATCACTACTTGCTAAACTTTAGCATATTAAACCTAATTCGGTGATCACGTAGGGTAAACATGCTTTGAACACCATTTACAAATCAAGTAACTGCAGTAACTCCGCTGAGAGGGATGAATCTTATTTGTTAAAGTGTGTTTTGAGGAGCGTCTTGATGCGTACACAGGCATACCTTCAGCAGGCCTTCAGAGAACAGAATCTCTATGGTCTCTTTCAGGATGGGCAGTAGGCCTCCGTGGTGGATTCCTATCCCCCTCTTCAACAGTGGCAGCACATGTTCCACCTGAGAAACACCAAGAGCATTGACGGGCAATTGATGACAGCGTTTGTAGCATTTGTCACACCATTAAAGCCATCAGCACAAGAGATGGAGTGTGGAAAATCGAACCCTTGTAGTGGAAAAGCGTGATGTACGGTTGGCTGTGCCGCTGCTCGTGCTGTAGCGGTCGTTACCCACTGACAACTATAACCACAACACGGCTGGTTTTTATAGCATGGCTCAACACAGCGGGGTAGAATAACAGGAGCAGGAGAATCTGAGCCCCATGTTGACATTATGTGTGCAGCTATTTACATTAAGGCCGTTTAACTGTCTTCTCTGAGCAGAAAGTGACTGAAAGAAACCCAGGGGCCGTTTCCCTGAGCTTTTACAAGGTGGCGGTGCTGGGTTCAAGAAGCGAGAGCAACGCGGTTATAAAAACATCAAACGAGTTGTGAGGAAACGCGGAGTGAGAAAGAGCAGTGCTCCTCACCTGAGGGAGTTTCTTGTCTTCGTCCGAAAGACAGTCCACTGCGTTGCTGAACACTTCCTCCACCAGGCGCTTCTCGTCATCTGGAACAAACAAAACAAAAAGAACTTAACCGTTTTTCATAGCTGGCCAGAAAATGCTCCAAATATCACCACAAAGCCATTTCCTACATGCTGAACCCGTGTGTCCTCAAACATGCACGCGCACCACACAAACTCACACACACTTTGGGTCATTTTAAAATGTTGTTTTAAATATAATTTCTCTTGGCATGTGTGGTTGATGTGGAACAACGGGGAGAATTGCTCGCAGGAATGGTTTAACCACCATGGGACCGAGCGAGCAAATGATGCTGCAGCATTTGCTTCAAGTCTGTGTTAACTCTAGATTTTATCAGATTTTGCAGACATATGTTTCAACAAAACACATGTCTAATTTACGTTAAATTAGACATATTTAAACATGTCTAATTTAAGTTATTTTGTAGAATTTCTTATTACAAAAAACAACAATATCTGGAAAAGGGTTGGCAGCTGCCACATGTTTAACAATTGCTTTATTTTAGTAATTATATATATATATATATATATATATATATACACACACACAAATAAATAAATAAATAAATAAATAAATGCACTGAGGGTGCCAGAACCACCAGTGTCTTATTACTGGGCAAATCACATGATCTAGTTTGCTGTGGATGACCATGTGGAAACTTAGTCACGGGTCTTTCTTTATTCATGACTGCGAAACCTTCCTTTATGTGCAGAAACGTGGGCTTCCACACAGTCTGATGGCTCAGTGTAAACCAGTGTAAAAAGCAAGGTCAGTCCAAGTTAAGTCCACAGCCGGGACATCCACACAAAAAGCCGGGCAGAGTATCTGAAAAGGATCAGCCCTTTAGCTTTTGATGTTCCTTTTGACGTACAACTGGAAGAATTGTCATGATGATGTTGGTAAAATAAAGGTCAAAGGGTCACCAAAAACATAAAGATACTTGTGCGGGGGACTGTGAATATTCACTGCAAACTTTAAGGCAATTTGGTCAGCAGTTTTCAGGGTACCTTGTCAGGGACTGATGGGGAACTCTGTCAATTTTACAAGTTTACGAGTCATTAGGAGCATTACCCCAGCCCGTGAAAACAGTTGTATAATCTCTTCTGTGGCCGAGGAGCGAGAGCGTTGTCAAATCTGAGAAAATGACTCAAGTGACACATTTATAGTCTCCAAGCTTGGGCAGAAACCCTGTGCCCAGGGCACAAAATGCTGGGAAAGTGTGTGTAAAATGTGTAAAATTGAGTTGTAGATTTGCTCAACTCACCAGCCCGAGTGGCTGGCAAAATTAGAACAGTCACTAGGCATTTAGCCAATGGACAAACAATTTTTGGCTGCATTTCAAACTGAGGATGTCAAATTTGAAAGACACTGCAGTCAGCAAGGGGGGTCTAATGAAACACAATATTGAGTTGCTTTATTTGAAATGTGTTTTTGGAGTTTGTCAGGCTATTTTGCCATCTGCTGCATCAATTTCAACCATATTTTTTAAAATCCGTCTCATGCAAGCCCCCGACTTTATGGAAATGTGATACTGAATTGCTGGAGTTCTCCTTTGAGTGCTGGTCATGGGGGAATTTGGACCTAGTGGTGGACAAAAGGTCGGGGGGGGTCAACAAATCACTGGGAATCATCCCCTCTGGACCCTGAATATCCAAACCAGATTCACATGGATAGACTTTCTCAACATCAGGCACTGTGACAAAAACAACTACAATGCTTCTATTCAACCAAAAAAAAAACAACACCACCACCTACAACTTCTACGGATCAGCAACACAACAACAACACAATCCAGGTCTTTCTCCACCTGTCAGTCTTTGAACGAACTGCCAAAAACTCCTATAACTTCTGTTTAATGCTGCAGTTTTGCTCTCGGTCAGTTGGTTGGTGTTTCGGCACCAGTTGGTCCCCTGACTCCAACACAGCCCTGCCATTTCCACTAACAGTGCCCAGAAACTATGTGTCACAGCACACAACAGGAAGGGAGAGGGGGGAGGCGACTGTGTCTGTCTTTAGAAGTAAAAAAAAAAAATACTGACTGAGGAAAAGATATGGATGGAAGGAAGAAAAAGGTTCCACAAAGTAAAAAAAAAGTAGGAGAGAAAATGGGGGGTGACGAGTAGCTGGTTGAGGATGAGAGAAACCAGGAGAGCAACGTGGCTCCCCCCCCCATTATAACCCACCTACACACACAAACAGAAGAACTCCAGAGAATTGGTCCCTATGAGTTTTTAAATGACAGACAAAGAAGTAAAACAACTTTTTTTTCAACTGCAAATGGTTAGGTTTGTACCTAAAGTATGATTTCAGCAAGAGCAGTGATACACTTTTCTGTAGCCATAAAAATCTATCATTTTCACATTTTATCACGAAAGCGTCATCATTCTTTAAACTAGTAAACATGTCAATGTAATAATTTGGCTCCTTTAACGGACATTTCTCCTGTGAAAAAGTGAAATGATCTGACTGTTGTTACTGGATACCATCTGCCTCGTTTTCTAAGAAACAAATCTCAAAAACACATGAAACTGTTGGAAATGAGAAATTATCTTTGGCGAAGTTTTTCCATTTGTTTTTTGCAATATTGATGAAAGAATTGGCAGCGTAGCCAGAAGAAAGGCCTTCAGTATTGGAAGAGCTCCGCAGTAAAACAAACCTCCCCATTTATAAGAATGTCACAATGCCGGGAAAATAAACCGAGATGGGGGAAGAAACGGTTTCTCAAGTAAGACTTCGTGTTTAATTTCACTGAAAAAGCCCGAAGCAGGTGGACACGAGCCAACCTCAATCTGCTGCTGGATTATCTCCCATCTTGCAGAGATTTGTCCTCATGAAGCAACTTCGCTTATCCACTGGACCAAACAGCAGGACCAGCTGTGCCGGCACAATAAACCACATTCATGGCACTCGCTGGGTGGGGAGGATTTATTCAGCTCGGCTTGCCAACAATTTAGCATTTTGGTGAGCGGTTTCGCTTGCCTAATTTCAACTCGCTCCCAAACTCCCACCGCAATTTGTCACAAATTCCTATTTGTTTTGGCCTTTCAGTGTGCAAAGACAAGCTGCTCTCAATCTAACTACAAAACATGCTCATTGTTCAATATTCTGATAACTGTTTTAATTTAGCTAAGTATATTAGCCTACTTACTTCTGGCTGATTTGTTTTTATTGCTGGTGTAACATATGTGCCAGAATGGAGAAAAAAAAGGCTGCAACCAATGATTATTAATTAATCTGCTAATTCTTTTTTCCATTAATCAATTCCTAATTCTGTCTATCAAATCTCAGAATAGTGGAAAATGCAGATTATAATTCCCCACAGTTTAAGATATTGAGATTACCATCATGTACGTCAAAGAAAATAATCACATGCTCACATTTGAGAAGCGTTTTGGCATTTTAGCTTTAGAAAATGTCTAAAACAATTATTTGATTAGTAAAATAGTTGCAGATTAACTTTCTATTGATCCAGTAATCAAATAACCGATTTATCGTTGCAGCTTTAGAAAATATCATTAGATTATGAAATGTACAGTAAGTGGGCTCTGAATCAAAGTTAACACAACTCTGCTTTGTCAAATCTGGAAAATATTTCATTATCGCAGTCAAATCACTGGAATTTATGCTTTGTAGACACAAAAATCTCTGATTGACTTAATACTAAATCTGCTTGACACACAATTTCATCTCAATTGGCTTAGCAAAAAAAGAAAACGAACACATCAGCAGCCATTGATCTACTAGTTTAAAGTTCTGATGTGAACCTTTCTCTATGCACCCATTTCTCAAAACCCCCAGTATTGTACTATTTTATGTACCAACTGCGCATGTGCTTACAGGAGTATTAAAAACACACATACCTCTGTTAAAGTCCAGTTTGGCTACCTGCAGAGCGTAGGCCTCACACTCTTTCTTGCTGAAGCTGAAAATGATGACAGGCTGGAAGTTCCTCTCCATGATCATCTTCACTATCTTGAACACACTTGAGGGACCTGAGGAAATCAATCAGGTGTGCGAGTACACATGAACGTGAATTCTGATGTAAATGATTTAAGACATTTGCACATTTTAAACACACACACACCTTTAGTGCCTTTCCGTCCTCTAGGGTCCCACTTGCCCCCTCCGCTGCCCCCAGAATCCCCTGCATCTCTCAGCACCTGCATAGCTGTGTTGAAATTGTCCTCTCTGAAGTCTCCCTGAAGAAAAGCAAAACACACAGAGACGTTATGCATCATGTATGTTGTCCAAAGACCAGTCCCGATGGATTCTTCCAAAATTAAGGAGACAGAGAAAGTGTCATGTCGGGATAACATGAGACCAGACACATCTAATATATCTCTACAGGGCTAATCAGCCAACTCTCTTTCATTACTCCGACAGGCAGTAAGTGCAGTTTCTGGGCATCCTTACATTCTCATCAACAACCAGGTGGAGTCCATCGCCCCCTGCTGGGAAGACGTAGTGTTGCAGCGGAGTGGGACGGTAGTCTGTGTAGACTACATGGCATGGCTATGGGAGACATGAGGCAGAAACATTATATTATGTAACAGACAGGTGATTGCCACCTCTTCATATTATACACAGGAGGAGCCAGGAGGGACAAAGTAACTTAACACTTATAATTCTAACACATGCCAGACCAAAATCCCACCTGCTTATGTAGGTGGCAAATCCACTCAGCAAACTGTCTGGCATTGGGGATGGTGGCTGACAGGAACACGTAATGCACGTTGTCAGGGAGAAGAATTATGGTCTCCTCCCACACCACGCCACGTTCTGAAAAAGAAACAAAGCAGAGAGGTTTGTCGCAAGAGCGCGTTTGTAGTCTTATCTGAGGCCTTTATCTGTGAGGTTTGCTCGTCCCGTTGCTCCAAGTCAGATTCACCAAACTTTCTTAGCTGGCCCTAAAATGTGCCATGGAAGTCTTCTGAAATATCTCAAATGTGAGAAAATCTGAAAAGCCTCTAAGTAAATTGTCGTGCCACGATGAGGTGGATATATTGAACAGAATGTAACTTTTGCATTACATTTATTTTAGTCATACATTTAGTTTGAGTCATTTTGCTAACATATTTAAAACACCACATTCATTCAGATTAAGACATAATGACTTCAGGTCAAATAAGTGTTTTTCACCTGTGGAGAAAGGCAGAAGGTAAACTGTGAAATGAATTTGTATCAAACAGAAAAGTCTAAGTAGGAGAAAATTGGTGAATGAGGCAAATTATCTTAAATCACTCAAAAGGTGCCTCCTAAGAATTAATCGGTTCATACGAGCGGTTTTTGCATGACGCCCAAATGCTCCAAACCACACTTAGTGTCAGTTGGTCAAAACTGTTTGTGCCGTTTGTATTCTGTACACACCTGCATCTCTCATGTAGTGGATCTCGTCAAAGACGACCCACGCCACTTCCCTCATGATCTCAGAGCCTCGGTACAGCATGCTCCTTAGGATCTGGGAGGAAAGCAGTTCATCATGTCAGACCAACCTCTCAGTGCTGCACACTGAGCATGCAGCATCCCAAACATCCCCCTCCAACAAGGGTGATATTTGACTAATCTAACAACGCCTCCCCTCTTTCAGGAACAACCGTGTCTTACCTCCGTCGTCATGACAAGGCAGGAGGCGGTGGGGTTAATGGTGACATCGCCAGTCATCAGCCCCACATCCTGGAACTCCTCATACATCTCTCTGTACTTCTGGTTGGAGAGGGCCTTGATGGGGCTGGTGAAGATCACTCTCTGCTTCTCTCTGAGGGCCAGTGCAATGGCATATCTACACAGAAGGGAATATAATAGTGAGCCAGATGAGATCACTATTGTACAAACTGTATTCCTCGCTTGTACTTCAGTTCTCTGGAAGCACAGCACTCCAAAACATAGATGGAACAAACTCATGTCACAAACAGCTGTTGACCAAAACAAGCTCTTTTAATAAAGTCACAGTGGTTGTTTTAACTTGTGAGAGTTCAGAGGTGGAAGTAACAAATTACATTTACTCTCATTACTGTAACAAGGTCATGTTTTTGAGTAATTTTACAGAGTAAAGTAAGAGAGTATTAGCAATGTCATGTTTATTGAAAATACTCACTCGGCACAGACAGTCTTGCCAGCAGAGGTGTGTGCAGACACGAGCACAGACTCGTTGTTGTCGATACATAAGATGGCCTCACGCTGGAACGGGTCAAGAACAAAGGGGTACTCCTGCAAGATAAGCCAGACGTGTTGGAACAATCCAAGTGTAATAATAGTTCATGTACACCAACTGCTACACACTGTACAACACAATCTACATTAACTCCCCATTAAGCAATACTGTGTTAAAGATCTGATAAACTGAGCATTTTCTTTTTAGAAACTATGTGCTGCTGCTATGAAGCTAAGAAAATGTTTCCTATGACAGTTCTGAAAAGTTAGCTAATTGCTAAACGGTTTAAAAATCAATTTCAGTGTAACTGGATACCATTCTACACTAAATATAATTAATTCCAAGAGTAGAAGATTTAAAGGTGCATTATACCTTGGCTGCTTTCCCCACTCGCGCTTTCAGTGGTTTATATTCATCGCTGGCAGGCAGAGCAACCTGTTAGGGAAAGATAGAATTTTTAACAATCAAAGCTTCGATATTTAGCATCAGAGAAATCAGACAGGTGACAAATTAAAGGGGAAAAAATGAGAGAATCCTCATTTTGTGTTTTGATTATAATCCGTTTTCTTTTTCTTTTGAAAAAATGGTGTTTATCTCTCCAGTAGAGTTCAAGAAATGTATACAATCTATGCAAAGGCACATTGAAGCTGTTCTGGCAGCTTGTTGTGATCAACACTATATAGTTTGTTTCCTTTTATTTGTCATCCATCTGTAAACTTGCTTTCTTTACCTCGTGTGAGCATCCTTCCACAGTCTCAACTTGCTCCACCTTCACTTGGGGCATAAATTCTGCAAGACTGAAGTAAACCAAACACAGCAAATTTAAATATATGTTCTGCAGCATCTCAAGCCAGTCTGTCCCCTATAAACATTTCATGTCATTGCTTTGAATGACAAAGTTGAATCAACAACAAAGTCCTGCTTTCCAAATACGACTTAAGCATAAAAGTTATATTAGCAAAAATAGTATTTAATTTAAGTATTTGCATGTGGCTGGTCGAGGAAGAGATAATTTAACTACTTTATAGACTGCTGAGCAGTTTAATCTGTCCATAACATGCAATTTAAGCTCTCAAATGCAGTGGTGTAAAGTATTTCCCATTAAAGTATATATGCTCAAGAAAAGTAACTTCCATACTTGAGTAAGTGTACTTAGCACTGTTTGTGACTACGTACTTAATAACCTGACTGAAAGAACATTAGTAGACACAAGTTATGACAGCCCCTAAGCACCCTGTGCAGGCACATGGTGTTAAAATGCAACTCATCTCACTTTAGGTCATTAGCAGAGCCTGTCTCATGTCGAGGTTTCTTCCCAAACACCACCTCCTCTCCGCCGTCACTGTCTGCCTCCCTCTTGACCCGAGGAGAGGGACCAGCGTCCTTGTCAGTGCCATTTTTACCTACAACTTTCCTGTAAAAAAAAAAAAAAAGAAAGACACACAGGCGAAAAACTGTCGTTAGCCGAGCCTGTACTGATATTTTTTTTAAACAGGAACGGTTAGCTAGCTAGATTCTTGTAACTTTGAGCTTCGTAGTCTCACAAAAATGGGTTTAAAGTTATATATAACAAAAACAAATTCCCCCAAACGATTTGAGTTAACGTTTATCAGCACAACCAGGTACTTTATCAGATGTTTCGTTAACGAGTTTACTAGCTAATTAGCAGGTAACGACTAGGACGTTAGGACTGTTTCACTATGTAGCGCGAGCTAACATGGTGCTAGGTCCAGGTTCCCTGGACAACCGAAACCCTTGGTATTACTATTGCTATGCAAAAATCCAAGAATATACCCTATGTCTGGTGCCAAAGAAGCAGGTATCTTTTTGCTTGAGGTCGTTTGTTGTTCATCATCAAACACGCTGAACAATCCGTCTCCAAAGGCGTCTGCCATGATTGTTAGGGGCACACTTCCCACAATACAACACGAGGTTGCTCTCCGATACTACTTCCGGTACGGCAGCTGTGTGGTACAAACGTCATCCAGCCCGACGTGAATACGGAGGAAAAATACACGTTAGCGTTGTCTTTTGCTCTCTATTGATTGCCACAATTTTCAGGACTTTGCTGATGACTTAGCAGCATATATCCACACAGAGGAGCCACAGACAGGCAGCGTTTTGGTGACATAATGGGTGGAAAGAAGAAGAAATCGGCGGCGCAAGCGGCTACTCCGGTGGCCCCGGCAGCAGCCGACAGGACTGGTGCAGCTGCAGCGGGGAACGGCGTGGCGGAGGAGCCGACGAAACAGGCAGCCAGCAATAAACTGGCCAAACCAGCCAAAGAGAACAAGTCAAAAGGTGGTATTACGTGGCTGGTGTCATAGATTCAGAAACAATAAGTACCATTAAAACAGTCAGGTGCATACGGTGTTACGTCGCCTTTGATTCCGTTGACACGATGTTATGGTCACTATACAGGCTGTAGTTGGAGGTGTTACATTGCATAGGGTTTCATCCTGTTGTGTTCATCCCTTTATGCATGCAGTGATCTAATCGGGCTTGTGTTGTATCTGTTATATGGCAAATATGAGTGTGTTTACATTCTAAGCTGTTGTGCTTATTTCAGTGCAGCAAACTGTCTTGTAAAAATAGCAAATGTTTTCAGGTTCCAGCTTCAGAAAGGTCACTTTTGCCATCATTTCATATTACGACACCCTGCTGCTGTGTGTTAGCAGTTTGTCAGATGGGCATTTGTCAGAAAAATCTTTTAATCTCAATTACCGGCATGCATTTTCATTCATTTATAAGGAAAGCAGTTGATAAGTGCAGCCTACTCTGATTGACAGCATGTGTCAACACATCTGTGATGTCTAAAATAAAAGCTTGTAATAATCATGCCAGTGAATGTGATGATCAAGTCTGACTCAGCATTAACATAATATTGTTTTTAACTGACACGATTCTGTTTATTTTCTCCCTCCTTCAGCTCCGAAGACCTACAGTCTTGCCAACACCGCCCAGGTTGACACAGGTGGAGTCTCGGACAAGTCGATTCTTAAAGTAAGTCATTGGTTTAGTAACTAACTGTAACTTACTCTTTATCTTTACTGTGTAGCTTGGTAAAATCTCTCTCTCTGTAAATGTAAATGTTGCTTTTGTAACCTGTTGTTGACTAGCTTGTAACATACTAATATACTACACATACTGAATTACTCCATTACTTATTCAGCTGCAATTAGCATCCTTTTTGTTAGGTGTGTTTCACGCTCAAAAACATTCAAAGTCTTGATAATGAACGAGATTTGACCCTTTAACACAGGTTTCTATCCAAGCTGACTTGGAGAAGAAGATCATCAAGCTGATCAATGACTTCAGGGAGGAGAATGGGGACAAAGGGCCCATATCAGGGAGACTTACGAACAAGAAGTTGCTGGTAAAGACAAAATCATCCCTCTGACCCTAACATCTGTTTCCATGACTAAATGTTGTGCTCAGGTTGGCGTCGTCTCGTGTGTTCTTGCAGGATCTGTACACAGCTCTGGAGAAGTTCAAATTTAAGAGGGAACACATTGAGGAGGCGATGAAGAGTAGTGTGCTGTACGGAGGGGATCTGCACTCTGCTCTCGACTGGCTTTGCCTCAACCTTAAAGATGGTAACAGAGCGCCAGTAGTCACTTAAATGTCATCGCCGTATAGCTTTTGAGAACACGAGGCAAAACTGTGACTTTCTTGATTTATTGTCTGTGTAGATGAGCTGCCGGAAGGTTTTACCCAGCAGATGCAGGAGGAGAGTCAGAAGAGCAGGCCCAAGTTCCAGCCTCCTCCTCCTCAGCAGAAACCTGCAGCCCCGAGCCCCAAAGCAGCCAACAAAACCTGCAAAGAGCCCACCAAGGTTTGTGTGCCTATTTACACTTATTTACACTTATTTACACATTTACTCACTATTTGCTGTGTACTATTACACTAAACTGAACCTTGAATAAGTGTGGTGTTTGTTGCCAGGCCACAGAGAAGGATGAAGCTGCGAGCATGAAGGATTGGATCCTAAGGTATGCAGAGCAGAGCAGTGATGAAGAGGAGGAGGAAGAGGAAGAAGAGAAGAAGACACGCAATCCCGAACTGGACGTAAAGTTTGATCCAGTAAGTAAAATGAATGCAACTTTAAGCTGAGATCTCTAATTTCAAAATAAAGGAAAAGTTTGTCATTTTGGGAAATACGCTTATTTACTTTCACTTATGCTAAGCTAAGCTAATAGGCTGCTGGCTGTAGCCTGATGATTAACGTACAAATAGGAAAGTGGTATCAATCTTCTCTCAGCAAGACGGTAAATAAGCAGTCTTCCCAAAATATCTGTAGCTTAAGTGAAATGGAAAGTTATATTTCAGCTCCAAAATATGTCCATCTTCAGCTTTTGTGTGACGTCAGGAAGTTGTGATAGTGTACTAAATGTACCTGTGTGTGTTGTTGCTTGCTGTGTAGAATGACAGGTATTTGATCCTTACTGCTCAACTGTACGACACAAAAGATATGGCAGCTGCTTCCAAGACGAAAGCAGACAAGATGGGCCAGAGGATGGCACAGGACAGGATACGCATCATACAGCAAGGTGAGTGTGCTTCAGCTCATACATGCAGTCATTAAACAATTCCATCTAACTCATGTTGGACTAGAACAAATGCATTTTCTGTTTCTAGAAATGAAGCAGCTGGAATCCCACCCCATGTTTAATCCAGCTATAAAAGTGGTGGATGTGCCTCAAAAGGAAAAGAAAGTGCTTCCTGTCCGCGAGGACAAAGAGGACCTCAGCTTCAGCTTATTTGAAAAAGCTGAAAAGGCCCCTCCTGCGGAGAAAGGTTAATCTCGCAACTAAATGCCATCTGAGCAAAGTTAGATTCATTCATCAAGTGACTTTAACAAAACACGTTCAAAGTGTTTTAAAGGATATAGTGAATATAAAACAAAACATACTGTAGCTTCAAATTGTAATTATATGTTTAAAGCCCAATATACTGTATAGCACCACCGTAATAAGTTCTGTATTCACATAGTTCACATCCATATCGTTAAGTATAGCCAAACCTGAAAGTTTGATACCTCAGCCATATGAAATGTATTTTAATATACAGCTTTATCGAAGAAGCAGATACAAATTTGGCACTATTTTAAGTGTTGTCTTGGTGACCTCTGCTTACACATGTGCTGTTAAAATGGTCCAAGAGTAAATGCTAGTATAGTTTTGATAAAGGCTGCCCCCTTTAAGTTCATCTCTAGCTGGTAGCCATACTGTTTATTTAGTTTTTGGGATGAAAGGTAAAAAAAGAGAAAGTTTAGCGTCATCCATTTTGTTCCATTTTCCTTTGCAGTTGTGAAAAAGAACGAGCCCAAGGACATTCGCAATTTTGACTACACCGCTCGCAGCTGGACGGGAAAGTCTCCCAAACAGTTCCTCATCGACTGGGTACGAAAGAACCTGCCCAAGAGTCCACCACCGGCTTTTCACAAGGTTGCTGCTGGTAGATACTGGAGATGCAAGTAAGTGTGTAGACTGTCCTATACAATGACACATTCTGGTGGATGTAGCTCTGGAGAGGAATTCTAGTAAAGGGAAAAAACAATAAAGAATGAATTAACATGCAATACTAGGATCTAGTGCTATTTCAGATTCTTTAACCCTGTTGTTTATGGTCAGTTTAGAACTGAGTTTAGAAATATTTAGTTTGAATACAAAGTCTTTTCATCCATCAGGGTGCGTGTTCAGAGGCCCGAAGATGCTCTTGAAGTTTGCCCAACGATCCTGACTGAGGACAGCATGCAGGCTCAACATCTGGCAGCCACACTGGCACTCTACACCCTGGTTAAAGGCCAGGTAATACATGTAACCAAGCAGAGGATATCACAGTTGTTCTGTGCTGCTTGACCTCACAGTTTAATCTTTATTCATAATTATTCTAATTCTCCTCCAGTAACTAATTCACTCCCACCCCTCTCAATCTCTCACTCCCAGTCAGTGCACCAGCTGCTTCCTCCAACCTACAGAGATGTGTGGCTGGAGTGGAGAGACAGCGAGCAGCAGCAACGGGAAGAGAGCCGCACTGCTGCCAACAAACCTCGAGACCAGTTCATCTCCCGCCTTCTGACCAGACTCAAACAGCAGCAGAACCTCAACCAGGCGCAGGAATCCGGATCCCAAGCCCAGCTGGGGCTCGACAGGGCTGGGGACGAAGAGCCTGAAGAGTCCTGGGAGAACCTGGCAGGTCTTGATATTGGGGAGGGAGGAGAAGAACTGGAGGACAAGAGTGAGAAAAGAGGAGGGAGGAAGGAAGGAGCAGGAGCACTTGAAGCATCCAGAGAGCTCTTAAAAAAGCTGAAGAAGTCCTCGCTGGCCCACAAACTGCAGGTAAATACAGTTAAGCATTGTACAATTTACCATATTATAGATGCATAAACTGAACCCAAGCAATTCAACAAGTGTCTTACCTTCAAGGCAGAGCGAGAGCAGCTTCCTGTCTTCCAACACCGGCATCGGGTCCTGGAGGCTCTGCAGCGCCACCCGGTGGTGGTGGTGGCTGGTGAGACGGGCAGCGGAAAGAGCACCCAGATTCCTCAGTTCCTCCTGGAGGAGCTGTTGACTGGAGGCAAAGCGGCGCAGCCCTGCAACATCGTGGTGACCCAGCCCCGCAGGATCTCTGCCATGAGCCTGGCCTGCAGAGTCAGCCAGGAGCTTGGCTGCGAGGACGGGCCGGGGTCTAAGGTGAAAATCTTGTTTTTACTGAAACACCTTAAGGTTTTAAAAGGCCTTAATATGTAACCTTGTGTTAATGTAGGCTGACAGGATATGCTGCCATCTGCTTTAATGATCGTATTTCATGTTGACATCACGTTTCAGTCGTCGCTGTGTGGATACCAGATCCGGATGGAGAATCAGTCGGGGGAGTGGACCCGCCTGCTGTACTGCACTACTGGAGTTCTGCTCAGGAAACTACAGCACGACAGACACCTCAGCTCCCTGACACACATCATCGTAGACGAGGTACTGTTAGCTCCAGATCAAACACGTTATTTGCAAACTGTACATTTTTGTGTCCTTTAAACCCTGACGTTAATATATTTTCTGCATTGATTTGTCTTATAAACACACACTACCAGCGGCCTTGTGCTTTCATCTAATCCCGAACAATCCACAGACCTTCAGTCAACCCCATAACTAATTATGTGCAGGTGACTAACAAGGCATTGAGTTGGAAAGTCTCCTCTTGTGCGTCCTCTGGATTTAAGAATATTCAACACCATCCATCTCCTCAGGTCCATGAGCGCAGTGTCCAGTCGGACTTCCTGCTGACCATCTTGAAAGATGTTGTTATGAGGAGATCAGACCTGCAGCTGATCCTCATGAGCGCCACGGTGGACTGTCACAAGTTCTCCAACTACTTCAACCGCTGCCCTGTGATCACCATCCCTGGCAGGACTTACCCAGTGGAGGTACGAGGAGCTTTAGTGTGTGTTTACTATCATCTAATTCACATATATCTCTTTGTTTATCTTCAAGGCGTTGGAAGTGGATATCGGGGACAAACTGCATCTGTTTTGCATTAGGTCCCAACACAGGTGTATTTTTGACTGACCAAAGAAACAGGATATTTTCAAGCTCCTGTTGTTTTGTTTCTAGGTGTCCCACTTAGAAGACATAGTTGAGCAGACGGGGTACATCCTGGAGAAGGACTCGGAGTACTGCCAGAAAATTCTTGAAGAAGAAGAGGAAGTTAGCATCTCTGTCACACAAAAAGGCGGCAAGACATTACAGCACCAGGTGATGTTGGCTCTTTGCAGCAGTAATACCGTACATGTGGTAGTGGTGTGTTCTCTATGCATGTAACCCGCTGTCACTCTTATACTGAGTGTGTGTAAGTCTGCGCGCTTCTGTCTGTTCCAGGAGGTGATACTGAGGGACCCCTCCTCCGGCTGGGACCTGGGTCCAGATCTGGACCACTTCAGCAGCAGGACTCGGCAGGTGCTGCAGTACATGAACCCTAATAAGATCAACACGGACTTACTGGTCGACCTCATCGACTACCTGGGTACAACACATCATCAAGCTCGTTTCAGGCAGCACAAAGTACATATTCACACGTGTTTAGGTCTTGTAACGTGTGTGTGTGTGTGTTAAATGTCTGTGTTTTTGTGCGCTGCCAGACAAATCCCCACAATTCGCAGAGGTGGAAGGAGCCGTTCTGGTGTTCCTCCCAGGTCTGGCTCACATCCAGCAGCTTCACGACCTGCTCTCCTCAGACAAGAGGTTCAGGGACAAAAACAGGTGACATACACACGCTGATGTAATGTACTGCAATCCAGTATACCCTCATAACAGTCCTGCACCAGACTTTGAAAACAGTACATTTAATTAGATTTTTTTTCCAGTTGCCTCACTGTGTGTGACCACCCCTTTTTAGGTACAGGGTAGTTGCTCTCCACTCCACTCTCTCCTCAAAGGACCAGGCTGCTGCCTTTACAGTGCCACCTGCTGGAGTTAGAAAGGTACTTCTGAATGTGGTGTAACAAAGCATTGAGAAATAAGAAAATATTCATATAATCTAAATATAATTTTTTTTAATAAAGCTGTATTTCTTGTAATATCATCTTTTGCTTTTGCTTGTTTTATAAAGAAAATAGGATTTTCATACTGTATAAAAATATAATTATTTGACTGAGCAACGGAACAAAAAAATTCATAAATCCTGAAAATCACTGCGTCTCTTTTAGATTGTCTTGTCGACTAACATTGCTGAGACGGGTGTGACTATTCCTGACGTTGTGTTTGTCATCGACACTGGGAAGACTAAAGAAAATAAGTAAGGGCTCATGAACAATATTAGGAAAGTCTTACATATGATAGCATTGCCATTAGGATACATTATCTGGGAACAGTGGATATCTGTACCAAATTACATGACATCCATCTAATAGTCGTGAACTTTGTTGTACAGAGACTTAACTCCAGTCTGCTGTTTCATTCAGGTACCATGAAAGCAGCCAGATGAGTTCTCTGGTGGAAACTTTTGTGTCCAAAGCCAGCGCCCTCCAGAGGCAGGGGAGAGCGGGGCGTGTCCGAAGCGGCTTCTGCTTCAGACTCTACCCAAAATACAGGTACGCAGGTCGTCGTTTGTGCTTCATAGATGGGAATGGGAACACAAAGCATCCCATTAGATATACAGGATGTGTTCATCAAAAAAAAACACATTCCTGTTTTAGGTCACATGCTGATCTGTTGTGCTCTTGTTTAACCCCCTTTGACATCAGGTTCGACTCCTTCATGGACTACTCCATTCCAGAGATACTACGGGTCCCACTGGAGGAGCTCTGCCTTCATATTATGGTACCTAAACCAGACAGAAATACAGATCCACCCTAGGACAAACACTTGTACCTTCTACCACGTGTGGAAACTTTATTGAAGCTTCCGTTTAAGGTGTTCTCACTCCTCCCCTGTAGAAATGTCAGTACGGCTCCCCAGAGGACTTCCTGAGCCGCGCGCTGGATCCTCCTCTGTCCCAGTCTGTCAGTAACGCCGTCAACCTGCTGAGGAAGATCGGTGCGTGTCACCCCACCGATCATCTCCTCACCCCTCTGGGACAACACCTGGCGAGTCTGCCCGTCAATGTGAAGATTGGCAAGATGCTCATCTACGGAGCCATCCTCGGCTGCTTGGAGCCCATAGTACGTCCCACTGCCTCTTTATTCACAAAACAAACACCCACAACTGTGATTCTTTGCAGCTTTTATTTTATTACCACTACTGTTACTATATTATTATATATTTTTGAATATGTTTCATAACTTTCCAGGAATGTTAATAAGAGGTTTGTTTCAGGCAACCATCGCGGCAGCCATCACGGAGAAGTCTCCTTTCTCCACACCGATGAATAGGAAGGCGGAAGCCAACCTGGCCAAAGCCGCTCTGGCATTGGCCAACTCCGATCACCTGACTATATACAATGCTTATCTTGGGTATGGAATGCAAACACATGTATTTGAACCAAGGAGCTTATTTGGGGGTTTTAGAATTTCATTACAATATTGATTTAATATCACCAAGATGTTTTTAATAAACAAAAACATGTACAAAAGCTCTCAGGAGGCTGTTGCCTTTAGCAAGAATACTGCAATGAAACAATCTTAAAACTGACAAAAACTTTTCAGAAGTGATTAATCCTGATAGCTCAATATACATCTGTGCTTCCTGATGACCTGTGTTTCTGCTAACCTGTCACACTGTTAGGTGGAAGAACTCACAGAGTGAGGGACAGAGAATAGAAATGTCCTACTGTAGGAAACACTTCCTCAATCGTACGGCTCTCATTACAATACAGGTAACACATTGTCAGCTGTGACTCATATGAACTCGGATGATCTCTCTCCTCCGCCTCCCGTCTAACCCCGTGCGTTTGTTTCCACCTTCTGTCCAGGATGTGAAGCACGAGCTGATGAGGATGATGGAGCAGGCGGGTTTCTGGTCGTCTCGCTCCTCCTCTTGTCACAGCAAGCAGCAGGCGGCGTCGCTGTCCAAGCAGCAGATCTCCATCCTGAACGCAGTGCTGACGGCAGGGCTCTACGACAGCGTGGCCCGGGTCTTGTGCACCCCCTCTGTGGACGTGCTGGAGCGCGTGGCCTGCACGGTCGAGACGCCCCAAGGGAAGGCTCAGGTCCACCCCTCATCTGTTAACCGCAACCTGCAGACACACGGCTGGCTGCTGTACCAGGAGAAGGTATGGAGACTGTGTGTGTCTCTGTGTGTGATATCTGCTTATCTTTAAGTCACATGCTAATGAATGTTTACCCACAGGTGAAGTACACTAAAATCTACCTGCGAGACACCACTCTGATACCTCCGTTCCCCATGCTGCTGTTTGGAGGCGACATCGACATTCAGCACAGAGAAAGGCTCATCACACTAGACGGATGGATCCACTTCCAGGTCAGAAGTCACCGGGGTCGCTCTTGTATTGGTTTAGTATGGTGTCAAAGCTGCCCATAACTTCCGTTGCCTCCTTCTATCCCCTCCTGTCCTGGCAAACCAACAGAATTGATTTTATCCTGGTTTATTTAAATGAATTCATGTTGTTCACCCTCAAAGGCTCCTGTTCGGATTGGTGTGATCTTCAAACACCTGAGGAAGCTAATGGACTCTCTGCTCGAGAAGAAGCTGGAGAACCCTAGGATGAATCTGGAAGGTAAACTCAAGCATCACCGTACGACAAATGGCATCTTTTCCCCCAGTTCCACACTTTTATTCAGTGGCCATGTAAAACCTGACAACTCATCAAGTGTATCATGAAAGGTGTATCAACTGAATGATAATATGATTATTATTATTATGGGACTACATTGTTTTAAGCAGATCTGTCTGCAGATAAAAATAAGGGAACTTTTTGGGAACTGATCCTATCTCTATCTGCTGTAGGTGAGAAGACCATCCAGATGATTCTGGATCTGATCAAATCAGAGCACACTGTGTGATGTTTGGACCACCACTCAGGAACGTTTCCTAGACTATCCACTGGTCCTGGGGACAAAGTGCTTCTTATTTACTCTGGTGTTCAGGATGAACGCCTGCAGACAGATGTGGGCATCCTGAACATGAACCGATGGTTACCAGGAACTCTTACTCACATTGAGGAGGACTGTATCATATGAAATGCAAAAATACATGAATTTGAGAGGAAAAAAAATAATTAAGAGAACATTATGTTGCCAAATGTGGGGAATAAAGCTGTACACATTTTTATTTGAACCTCTCATTGTGTCATGGATGAAATACTACCTTAAATATTATATAAATAATAAACAGCAGGTGTGAATGTGGGCACCAAACAGATCTTAATAGTATGTTAAAGATGCAAAGCTAACCGGGGCCCGGTATCTTGGAGACAGATTTAAGATTTACCCCAAGTACTAAGTCTTCAGATGGAGCAGGTCAGTACTGCCGCCAGTATATGTGGAACTTAATTCAGTATTACACACCAGATAAAGTCAAGTCAGTCATGAAAATGATCTGGTGTGAGAAGGATCATGGAAATAAGAAGAGATAGATCAACTTTCTTAAAGTGCTGAGAAGAACGGCCATTTTATTTATAGAAAACTAACACCAGGTGAAAAGGCCATTTCATTCCTCTTTCCATCTGCACTTTGAAATTCAGTCACAGTTACAAATGATGTGTTGTTAACATAAATAAAGCAAAATCAAAGTGCAAAAATTCAAACAATCTTCCTCAAATATTCAGACATAAGCATTTCACTGACTCGAATGTCAATCGAGTGCATAGAACTTTGTCTAATTTAACTTTCTTACAATAGAAAATGACCCCGTCGTTCAGAACATGGACTCTCAAGATGATAGGATGCAGATTGAGTAACAAAGATCAGGACTTTCAGTGGAAAATATAGGAAAAACAGGAGTTATCCATAAACCGTACACTGTAGATATATACGAGTGTGTGTGTGAGCCTTTAGCTTCCAATCACAAGAACCCAGTCAGCTGACCTCTCACATCTAAGAGGAAATGGAAACAAGTAAGCAGAAACCTTACCGTATTTTGTGAATCTATATTTAAAATGTGAGACAAGTGTAGATCTACAAAAATAAATACAAAACTAAAAATAAATTAAGATGCAGTTATGTAGAATGTGAAGTCTTGCATACTATAAACCTGTGTAATAAATAGGCTCTATATCTGGACAGTGGAAATTACTTCTTAAGTTTATACAGTAATTAGTTGGATGTCACTGTTTTATATTTATTGACTTGTTTATCTAGTTTTACAGAGCCCCTTTCATCGAAATACTGAGCAAATGCCCTAATTTTAGACTATACTACTACACTCAAGAACCTGAGAATAAGAAAATGATGTTTATAACACTGTGATATGTTACACATACCACACAGCCTCACTTAACAATATGTACATACAGTACATATTTACAGTTGTGATGCTGTCACAGTTATTTCCATCTGGCAAGCCCTTATCTTTACAGGAAATCACAAATGAGGAAGTGTCCATTACAAAGCTGAAGCGCTGCACAGGGTGTACAATGTCTCCACCAGCCCATCTGTGTGTGTTAGAAGTGGATAGCACTGTACCCTGCATCCTCCACGGTTGAGTAGACTGAGTCACCTGCAATTAAAGCAAAGATCTAAACGATGTGGTGCTTAAGCTGGAAAAGCAGAAGTGTGCAGCAGCCATTCAGATGATTATAAAGCCACAAGCTCCAATCCCACAGCTGAAAGAACATTTAGTTTGACACACACTGCCAGAAGTGTAGTGCAGAGGGTATCAGGCCTCTTAACAGGTGACAGTGTTCTCTAGCACTGTCCTTACACACCTTTGAGCAGATACTCAAAGGCTTTCTGGCAGGAAGCCTTTAGCAAGTCAGGTGATGTCGTATTCAGAGCGTCCAAAGTCCACATAGTGACAAGGTCATAATGGGGTGGGTCCAGCACTGGACCTTCACCCAGCAGACTGCAATTTGAGTCCTGCATGAAACGTATTATTTGAAGTAGTTTGGTTGCCTAATCCTAAACAAACTGTGGTTAACGTTGTGAAAGGGTCACAGTTTGGTTAGTTCTAGGCACCAAAACTACTTGGTTAGGTTTAGGAAAGGACCATGGTTTGGGTTAAAATTATAAGTAAGTGTTGAACTGCAGTATATACTTTTGGTGCCTAACCCTAACCAAACTACGACCGACACACTTTGGATAAAAGCGCTATAAAAATGTAGCCAAACAAACAAGCAACACACCATAAACTCTATTTAAATTAAATCAAAAAACATACCCCTACTGTTGCTTGAGGGATCAGGTAATGGCCCCCTCCTGCATTCACAAAACAAGGTAAAGTGCGGTCAGTTATTTTTTATAAAAATGTAGATAATAACTGGTTGGAATATTAACTGCAAGGATACGTAGATAAACAGACGGGTGGCAGCCTCTCCTGAAGTCCTCCTCTTGTTTACCTCGTGATTGAGGGAGGCAGTCGAGAGGGTGCAGCTCCAGTTGGAGACCTAGGACCACTGTAGAAGTTCTCATACGTAACTGGAGCTGTTAGAGAGGAAGACTGACGCTGTTCACATACTGGTAACTGAAGAACAATGCGAGCTTGTGTGTTGCCTGATAACTTAGCATTCCAGCACTTGTTAACTGTTAATGACACAGTATTGTAAAAAAAAAAAAAAAAAAGAGTATTCCTGAATTCACACCTGGTGGTTTGTCACCGGTCCGTCTGAGGTTTACAAAGTGTTCAATATCTTCCTGGACATCACACTGTTCCAGTGACTTTCTCACTTCCTCATACAGCTATGAACACACACACACACACACACACACACACACACACACACACACACACACACACACACACACACACACACACACACAAAAAAAAAAAACACCAAACACCCACTCTCAAT
>JAVQJL010078070.1:0-13590 GCA_036024295.1 Nannoperca obscura
TGCTTGCAAATCTAAAAGTTTTGCTTGCGAACCCTGAAGTTTTGCTTGCAAATCTAAAAGTTTTGCTTTCAAACCCGAAAGCTTTGCTTGCGAATCTAAAAGTTTTGCTTGCAAATCTAAAAGTTGTGGTTCCGCATCCGCTTTATGCCGTGGGCGGGACCTACGCTGAAAGACGTTTCTGTTGGCCAGTTTTGATGTGAGTGACAGCTTGGCAACATGCCGTCAGTTAACGAGAGACACTGTTTTGAAGTCCGCCGGAGGAGAGCGGAGAAAGTCCATACGAATGTAAGTTTCTTTCCACACATTTAGGGTTTGAAAGCAAAAGTTTTAGATTCGCAAGCAAAACTTTAGGGTTCGCAAGCAGAACTTTAGGGTTCGCAAGCAAAACTTTTAGATTTGCAAGCAAAATTTTAGGGTTTGAAAGCAAAAGTTTAGAGTTTGAAAGCAAAAGTTTAGAGTTTGAAAGCAAAAGGGTGGAAAGTTTCTCTCTCAAACCACTTGTTTTGACTGTTTGATAAAGAAACAAAATGATCTCCATATCATTCTTTTTGATATTTCACAGATGATGTGATTGATCGATTACTAAAGAAATTCAAAATATTTGTTAATTGCAGCTGTAAAGATTAGGACAATGAACCCAAAAAAGTAATATTTGATTATGTTATAAAAATTACAATTCTGGCATAGGTAGTAGGTAGTAGGCCTCTCGCACTGATCTAAAGAGAGCAGAAAATGAGCCACAAGAATCCACATCCAATAGTTTTATACTGAATCATACTCTTTGCAATGGTCTTTACTCACCCCTTGTAACGTAAAGGTAGAAGAAATCACAGTAGAAAATGGTCTGCACGACACCGGACACCACGGCGATCTGGTCAAAGAAGCCCTCTGTGTGGTAACGCCACACCCAGTTGGCTATGTAGAGGGCTCGGTAGAGCCCAAGGAAGAACAGGTAGTGGGTGGTGATGGACTCCGCCTCGCCGGTCTTGGTGATCATGAAGAGCTGAGGCATTATGGCCACCGCCTCCAGGAAGATGGAGAATGTCCACAGGATCTGGAAGGAATCAGTGGGAGAGAGACAAGCGAGTTCTTAAGCCGAGGCGTTCAAAGCACAAATGAAAAGAGGTGTATTGTTTGGGGCAGCCTGTAAATGAACCTAAAGTGACCAAAAATCCCTCAGAAGTTCTTGTGATGGAAGAATTTTTTTACTTTTCCACACTTGGACCCAAGCATATTGAAGATACTGTCTGAGTGCTTATTTACCTCCATTGGGGTGAAAACATAGTTTTCCAGGAAGGACAGCCCGATGACCGGTACCAACAGGAACTCCACGCGGAAAGTGTCGTTCTCCGAGTCGTACGTGTTCCTGAAGCGCATGTAGGTCAGGTACACGGTTGCATAGGACAGAGCCAGGAAGACCACCTGCGAGCAGAGTCCAACATTTATTACTGGCCACGAAAATCCATGTAAACACTGTAAAACACTGGTTGTAAGTAAGATATGCAAACTCTCAGTGGTTGTTTTGCATGCCTAACTGACTACTAACTACGTGTGTATGAGCTGGTGCTGGTGTGTGTGTGTGTGTGTGTGTGTGTGTGTACATGTGTGTCATGTAGACAACAAATGGAGACACATTTTGGACGTGGCTCATCTGAGCACAAGATGAATCATCCTAACTCGGCGCCCTAGCTCGCGATTTGGCAGGTTTGTGTTTTCATTGGTGTTCGGTTAAGATTAAACGTCGTGTGAAAATGCAAATGTGTGCCACAGTATGTGTGAAACTGTTGCGTTATCTCGGCTCTTACCTTCATGATTGTGTTATAGGGAGAAATGAAGACCGTGAACAAGTCAAGGTACCTGGTGGTGAAGACAAGTGCAAACAGCACCTGGGATTTCCCAGAGATGCCTACAGAGAAAAAATATATATTAATAACATTATAATATAATGTGCAGTCAAAAGCTGTTGACTCTGCAGATGAATGGACACTTTCTGGTCCAGGACAGCTTATAGATATGATGAGGAGAAAATGTCATGATTCCCTAAATGTTATACAGCCTTGTAAGTGCCTGCTCCACCTATACAGGCTGCTGTATAGGTGGAGCAGGCAGCAGATAGCTTTGTTAACATTGCCACGTCGCTTCCACTCCTGCAGAACCACTCAGCATAATGCAAATACTCTCCATAATGCACATGGCAAGATATCAACACGAACGTCTCACTCACTACTTGTGGACACACACGAGTCACATCTGCATCTGTACTGTACGACAGCATGCATATTGCTATAGTGTACGAGCAGTCTCCAGTCAGTTAAAGTGCAGTGATGTCAGGGTTAGTGTCAGCCTACCAGCGCAGGATTTGGACTTCCATATCTTCAGTAACAGGATAATGATAGCCGCCAGATGTGACACGTCCCCCGCCAGACGAAAGATATTCATGTTGTCGATTTTCCGCTTCAATAACAAAACCTTGACGCAACTCCTCTCAGGCCTTAACGCGTCCTCAGGAGACAGACGAGACTCGCTTAGCCACAAAAAAAAACCAAGCAAACACGCTTTGTGAGTGCAAAACAAAATGAAAAGACGAGTTAAAAGTGACCAGTGCCCGTTGGCTCGCTATTTCAATGGAAAGATATGAGTCCACTCACAAACTCAGTTGAGTCTGCAGTAGTCTGAGAGGAAAGTTGCTTCAGAGGAGGTGACGTGGCTGACGGCTCGGACGGCAGCAGCCAGCGTCAAGCTAGCATCGATCACAGGGGTAGCCTGTTCCGGTTGGGGTTTTTCAAAGTAAAACTCGCACAAGTCAACACACTGTCTTCTAATGAGATAAGTAGGCAGATATTTTACTTATTTTACCTAAACATACTCTGTTGCAAGTAAAAGTCCTGCATTCAAAATCTTACTTAAGTAAAAGTAGAAAAGTATTAGTACTCTTTAGGCAGAATGGCACATTTATGAATGCCTGGATTGTAATTAGTGATGCACTAACGTGTACATCACTTTAATGTTGCAGCTGGTAAAAGTGTGGCTAATTTTATTCACTTTATATACTGCTGTGTAGTTTAACATCATATTAATACATCGTTATTATTAATAAAGTGTCTTAAAAATGTAGTGGAGTAGAAGTATCAAGTAACATAAAATGGATTTACTCAGGTAAAGTACCTGCTGTACACCTCAGAAGTACCTCAAAATGATACTACAGAACTTGAGTAAATGTACTTAGTTACATTCTACCACTGGAGTTTATCAAGATAATAAATAAAGTTGACATCTTTTATGATAAAATTTATAACGTTTTAAAAATGATTTAAGCAAGTTTTTAAGTTAACATTGATCAATATTGTCGGGCTATTTGCAATTTTAAAGACGTTGCCATTTTATTTGCACGAAAAATCCCTTATATTCCGGTGTTGCTTAACTTTTTCTGGCTAACTTGATGCAAATGGAAAGCTGTTGTGAGCCATCAAGATAAACAAACAGCAGATAGCGACATCCTGCAGACAATAAGGAGTTAGAACACCATCCTGTTCAATAAGAGTCCATTTTTTTTATTTTATCTGAACAGAACTCAAAACTTTGTCTCTATTTTCCAGTATGACATTACTCTTGTTCGCTCCACAAGACTCATTAGGAAATTAGAAGGAAATCACAAACCGGTAAAATGAAGCGTTGCCTTTTCATCTCCCAACATTAAGGTCTAAATAGTGTTTCAAAGCCCTTCCCAATCTGAATACAATTCTGTAGAATAAATACTGAATTATTTAGCCTATTTAGCCCATTCATTTAGAAGGCATTTCATACCTTCTCAGCAGTGGAGAGATGACCGGAAACGAGGGAGAAAGAGATGCAACCAAGGTCCTCAGCCAGATTCAAACTGGGGACACTTGAGTTAATGGTCGGCATTATAACCCCTAAGCCATGAGCGTTGTAGCCTATCTCATACTGTACACATCTAGAAGTTCTACCTTTAAATCCATAGTGAAAATGTTAATGTTCTCCTCTACCTTTGTCTGAACCTTAAACATTCATCGTTATCCATCTTTGTTTTGAGTCTCCTCCAGCTGAGTACTGTGCTGTTTCTATTTGTGTCAGTCACTGACACAGTCAGACAGACATACAATGTCACATATTTGCCCCCTCTAATTTGTGATGCTAAAAGAATCTTATCCCCCCCAAAAAACCCTTTTTATCCAGTGAGGGCTTGCAGCATTGTACACATGCTTTTCATTGTTCTAAAATACTCTCTGCTCTCTCTGTCTTCACCGTTCTCTGACACCTGCCTCCCTTTCTTTCTAATTCTGCTATCTGAATCACTGTCAAAACCTAAAACAGCTCCCCCCTTCCTATCAAATCCCACCTCCTCCTTCCTCTCTCTTAATCCACACATTGCAGCTGAATTTGGGCATCACACACATCCGGCTCCCCTGCATGCTGTTTTCATGTTTGATGCAATAAAATCAGCGCAGGGCACACTTGAGATTACAGAGGAAATGCTTTCAGCCTACTTAGAGCGCATCTGTGGTGGTGCAGAGAAGTGAGGGGGCACCGCACACCAATGAGTACACAGCTTCTTCATACACCCCTGAAGCATCCGGCACAGAGCGTGGTTCCTCTTTCTGTCACTAGATTGTTCAAGTTCAATGTTTATATTATCTATATGTGGTGCACCTGACAGTAAGAGTTAAAAATGAATGATAAAGAGGCAGGCAAGGAGAAGAAAGAGACAATTATATACAAATTATGCAATGAAATGATGCTTTATTAGTCTACTATGGGTGATTATTCCAGACAAATGTACTGTAGAGGACATCCTCTGGACAGAATTGACCCATACATAGGCTACCGTGTGTGCGCTGAGCAAAAGGTTATGGGAACTAATCTGACACCCAGGCCTGATTAGTAGCTATTTATACCTTCACACAGCCCTGAGGAGTACGTAGGCCTGCTCCTCCCTTCCTCAGATTCTGGACTACTTGATCTGATCAGTCTGTCTGCAGCTGTCGATCCCTTCATACACAGCCCATCTTTTTTTACTGTGATAATAATCATTTAGTGACTGAGTCCGTTCAAAACCACCAGCACTCTGTGGCAAAGGCTCCCCTCAACTGTGAGCACTGACACTTTAGCTGGTAAAGGCTATGGTTATTTTTAAAACAAGGCTTGAGATAATTATTAGGTGTATTACCAATAACATCACCACATCTCTCTGTTCTGGGTCTACTGTTTAGACTTGCTAACCTGTTTAGATCTCTTCTGGTGGTCTGACCCGATGTGTGGTCGCAGTCAGAATTGAAAGACAGTAAGAATTGAAAAGAGATTGATCATTGTACAGGAGAGGTTAGAATGACGAACCCCCCACATAACATATCAATACTCATAAAAGATAAAAAGCAGTAAAAGTATAAGCAATAATACAAAATTAATAGAAATGTAATTTGTGTTTACAAGTTGCATTACAATGAAATCCATGAAGTGTTATAAATCTTTGTTAATTAGTTATTTCCAGATATTTTATGAATAATGACAATTCAGATGTTGACTGTGGTGATGGAAGTAGGTTGTCTCTGTATTTCAATGAATATTGATCGAGGGAAGTCCGACACTATGGGAGATAAAAGTCCTGAGTGTCTTATGGAATATGAGTGAATGTGTAAAGAAGACTTTAAACAATTCTTGCTATCTTCTCTCTCTTTATGTGCGTGTTTGTGTGTATTGTTAAAGTTGTATTTTATGCAGCACCATTACTTCCTGTTTACACAGTTTCTGTCATGGTTGATTGACCCTTGAAGAGTCCTTGCCATGTTACATGCTACCCTCAGGAGCTCCCTCAGTCCCTCCTCTAAGTTTGTGGTTTCTGTTTACCTCACTGTTGCAGCTTACTTACAGTGCTGTGTCTCCATCCGCCCCCTCGTTCCTCCTCTGTGAATTTGTCATATGGACAGATGCACACCCACGTCCCTATTCAGAGGAAGATATTTTAAAGAGAGGTCCCCCCCCCCCTTTATAATTTAGAAGGGAGAGGAGCAAGGGGGAGGGAGCGGTGGGGGGGCTAAAGGGGAGGTGTGGGTGAGGGCAGGAGGGGAGAGGGGTGGTTTCCATAGAAACAGTTTTGCACACTTCATATTTCATATAATAGTGGGGATTGTGGACAAGGGAATTCTAAATTAATCTAGCAAATGTCTCTTGGGGTTTTTCTATTGAGTGTAATGAAACTGTATTCATTAGGCAGCAGAATGGAAATGAGAGCACACAAGATTATGATGAGATTGCTGAGGTGGTTTTTAGGTCTGTTGTTGCTGTCAGATACTATAAAGTAACTTCTGGTGGTTACACGAAGGGTAGAAAAGTAAAAAATTCCATACATGTATTATACATTTCAAAGCCAAGGCTTTAACTGACATTATGATGCTGATGCAGCTGCACTGATAAAGAATTTGAGAATTTTATGAACTTTGACATGAGAGGAGGTAAAAAGTAAATTTGCTCCCATACTGTATCTAAAGTTCAGTCTTGAGGTATGTTTTGTTGGGCGACTTTAACTCCACTGTGTTGTAGAAGGGACTATTCTGATGTTTATTAAACTACATGTATACATATACAGTTGTAATTACTTTGCAAATGAATATTGTGAAAAAAGTTCAAAAAAACAGTATGTACTAAGTTTAAAGAACCCAATATTAAAAGAAAATAGATTTAAAGGCACCTGGCATAACATTACAACATTAAAACACTGCTTACATGATAACACATCAATAATTCGACAAACAGGGACATTTATTATCAATTCAATTCATTACATTTTATTGATTATACCTGCTTACTTGTACTAACCGCGGTGTGACGTCAACGATTATTGGATCCTGTCTTTTACTATAAGCATAATTGTCAATATTGCAAATGACCCTCCCACCTAGCTTCCCTTCCACATTTTTTATGTGCTGTCACTAAGCGACAGAACATGTTTAACAACCTTTCAGCCCAACAGCAAATGCAGTTGTAGTCTACAAGCTCAGTCGTTGTCCATCATTAAGTTGAATGAACTGGCTGAAAAACACTTCAACCAAATACTCGTAGTACAATACATGCAGTGTAAACCAAGTCTTTTGTGTCTGTACTCATGTACGATTGTGTCCCAAACGTTCATTTTCACTGTAGTTTGGATTAAAAACACAAAAACACGTCCCTCAGACGCTGTTCACCGTCTAGGCGTTCTGCTCAGTCCCAGGTCACACTGGCTGACACTATGCAGTCAGAGAGTAACCAAAGAATGACCTTATCGCTTTGCATCCATTATGGAACAACAACAACACGTGAGAGGTAGCCCACTGCAACACCACAACACTTCAAGTTAAAGTGCAATTCAGTGCAGAATAATGGAGGGCAGAAAAACTGCTGCTGCCCTGAGTAACCCTGTGTTGATGTGGCATTTAGCACGTGTTAATAGATCTATGGAGTTTTGACTGTGCTGAACGACTAACATGCACTGACAGTCAGCTCACTGCACCACCAGCGATAAAGGGGTTGGAAACCATCCACAGCTGTGTGAGGGAGTAAATGTAAAGGGATTATGTTTACAGGCTAATTTACAGTAAAAGACCAGTGTTGCTGTAATCACCGTGGTGATGCACAGTTTCAAACTATGTTAGCAACTCAACCATTTTATTTCCAAGCCCCCATTGTTTCTTTGTCTCCCACCTGTTACAGTATAATCTCTGTTGTTCCTCGAAGAGATTTAGCCTGGAAATCATGACTCAAACGAGTTCTTGCTTGCTTACAGTGGCACATCAGGCATTATTCAACACCTACACATGCTTAGAGTCCACAGAAAAAACAGTGGCAGCCCCACTGTAGTCTCATCTCCTCTCCTTTTCTCTCCTCTCTTTTTTTCTTTCTCTTGTTTTTCTCCTCTTCTCTCCTCTTCTCTCCTCTCCTCTCATTTCCTCTCCTCCATCCATCCCTCTCTCCCTCCCTCCCTCCCAAACCCATGCTCCGCTGAGGGGAGATTGACACTGCATTTTCAGCCCGGGGTGTATGAGTTCGCACAGGAGAGCACGCACAGACAGGATTACAGTGAGCGAAGGAGGCAGCGGAGGACAATGACGGATTAAAAGAGAGAAACCACAGGGATGACAGAATGAATAAGTGATGAAGAAGAAACTAAAAGAAGGAACTAAGAGAGAGGAAGAATAAAATAAGGGACAACAGACCATATGAATCTAAGGATGTGGGACCTTTGCCCTGGACAGTGAAAGTGGGATTTGGGGAAGTGAAGTGGTGGAACAAAAGGAATTCAAATTACAAACAGACAGAAAACAACAGCTAACTTGCTGGTGAGTATCAGTTATGTTTAATTTACAAATAGCATGTCAGTATCAGGAGATGTACACAATAATAACTTGATGGATTAAGTTTTTTATTGGTTGAATAGATTAATTTCACAGCTCTGCACTCCAGGTGACAGACATCAGGTGCAGTTCTAGCTTTACCTTCAGACAGTACACTGTCGTACACTTATCGTAGCAAAATAATCACTGCGTCAGACAGACTAATGCTTGGGCATCATGGAAACTGCTGTGTCGTGTATGATCAAGTGAACAGTCACACTTCTCCATCGTATACTGTGAATCTCTTTGGCACCAGTGAGGCTCAAAGGAATCACCTGGAAACCTGTTAAAGTACAGCAGGTATAAAATAAGACAATGATGTTGTTGTGCACCTGTTGATCAAGTCCAAACAAAGGTCTTTGATATGTTTCATCTACCTTTAGAAGAGAAAGGAAAGGCCTCACGATAGCTGGTACCTGGGAGGAGTAAAGGAAGAGAAAGAACACATAAATGATCAGCTTGTGGTTTGAATCATCACAAAAATTTGAAAGGTTTCAAAGAGGAAAACAGCATCGAACAGACCTGTTAGGATAAATAAATACTTTAAATTGACCAGTAGTACTCTGAAAAAAACAGTAGCTGTACTGTAATAGGTGTGATGTTGTTTGACCAACTGTACACAGTCAACAAACATAATGAACTGCTGATACTAAGCTGCAATTAAACAAACATTCAGGGTCACATCCAGATCATTCAGGCCTGCAGATGGAAATATAGACCAATATTTTTGAGGAGGAAAGTAACTCAAGTCTTTCACCTTAAAATAAAATGCTAACAAATGTTAATGAAAATGTTAATAAAGTGTTTACTTTTAAAAACTGTCGGTGGATATTATCAACTGATCTATCACATGAACTGGGAAATAAAATATGTTTAGCAAAATCTGAAATGAAGCCAACACGGAGGTTGTCTGGGATGGGATGGATAGCGTGGGAATAGTTCTCTGCACTGGCTGCCTGCTTCTCTGTGGGTTGGCTCATGACAAGCTGAGGTGAAACCAGGTTATGTGTTGATTTGTTTTTCACGTAGTACAAGATAGTTTTACAAAGGAACAAAAGAAAGAAGGAAGTGATGTGAACATGCATCTGTGGAAGGACCAACTGACTCAAAACTGTCCCAGCATCCCGACACAGAGGCCTGTAGCATGAATCACTTCAGTGAGGCGAACTCAGCAGGTCCTTAACTGTGGTAAATTGCATCACTAATGTTTAGCAAATATGTGCTTCTTTTAATAGACAAAATTTATGTAACACAGATATTCTGTGCTTTTCAGGCTGGATCATCTTGACAATCAGGTTTAATGTTACTATCATTTTTGGCACAAAACACAGCTTCGTGCAACATCATTTGCCTTTGAATGCATCTGGAAATTAAACCTTTTACAGACAGTCATTTCCTCTGTTCAATGACCAGTTATGACCAGCATATAATATAAAATGACTCAGACTACTTTGTGTAATTGCTCCGCTAGATTTCATATCTGCCAGGCCATATCTGGGCATAAAGCTGTGGATGTAAGATTTCTTTATGTGGAAGATGTAATAGTGTGTCTCGTCAGTGGCGATTACCGAAGGCTTTAGAAGAAGTGGAAACTTCTGCATCTTAATCCCCCCACCAACCGACCTGCTTTTTTTTGTCTTTGTCTCTGTGCCTCTTTTGGGATTAACAGTCAGGAAATCTCCAGTAATCATTCAATACAGAACAGCTCTATCTTTCTTATTTTAGTGTGAGAGATTATGACAGACTATTAGTCAGAGGAAGACACTGCAAAGGTAGTAAAGACATGTGCAAATGTGATACATGCACATTTCATACACAGACACAAAACAGTAGGGCTACAACTAAAGATTATTTTCACATAAATTACTCTGACAATTAAGTTTTTAATCAATAGAAACATTGTTTAGTCTTTAAAATGATATAAAAATCTGACCAATAATCCAAATCAAAAGATATTCAATTTACCTTAATTTAAAAAGAAATCCATACATTTGAAAAGCTGTAACCAGTAAATACTTAAAACTTAACTTATAAACACTTTTGATAAGTGACTTAAACCATTCATTGAAATGCAAAATTGCAATAAACTAATAGAAAGATGGTCTTTTAATGGTCACATGTGAAACACTGCAAACACACACATGCACATGCAATTGCGTCCCACGGTGAAATTCTTCCTCTGCCTTTAACCCATCCAGTAGTCCTTCCTCCAGGGAGCAGTGGTCAGCCATTCATGCGGCGACCGGGGACCAAGTTCAAGTTTTCATGCCCTGTCTTGGTCTTGGGCAATCCGTTCTTCTTCTTTAATGATTTATGGAGGAAACCCCTAGTGAACATGGGGAGAACATGCAAACTCCACACAGAAAGGCCACCGAGCCACCTGGGGGACCTTCTTGCTGAGAGGCAACAGTGCAGTGCACTGAGCCATAGGTTAATTAACTAGTAATTTCTGTATTAATCTGACACAATGCTGTATGTCTCGACGTACCTTCTATTATTTTCTCTCTAAACCCCAAGTTAAATCAAAAAGAATAAAGAAGAGTCTCCACTAAGAGTCAACTCCGACACCTTATTTAGAATCTACTTAAAATCAAATGTAGATGTTACATTGCTGCCCTTACACCCTTCCCCTCATCCCATCTCCCCCTCCCTCTCTGACTCATGTTATGAGAGCACTTAATACTGTATACTAGCCCCCCCTTACCACCGTGTCTCTGGTGACTCTCTCCACTTCTCTCCATCCCCCAAATGCCACAGGAGATGTGTTCCTATGGTAACTGGCTTCAATTGAAAGCTCCCAGTTTTACCTGGTGACCATTAACTGGTTTGCATTGTGAGTGTGTGTCTCGTCTCTGCTGTAACACGTCAGTACCTGATCAGTATCTCCCGACCTCCACGTTCATTAGAGGTTGTCAAATCTTTGCACAAAAAGAGAGACGCCAGTGATGATGCATTGCTGGGTGGTTGCATCTTCTTTTTATAGATACAGCTCGGAGGTGGAAGAACTTAATTCACTTCTGTGCAGCTGGTTGAACGCTAAAGACACCTGTATGGAAACAGACCACCAACAAAACATAAAAATGTAATCCTCACATACAGATATAGATACAGATATACCCGTGTGAGTGTCTTTGCAGAGACACAACCATATATAGACCATTTCCTTTTGATTGTGTGCAATTTATTTAAACTGAGTGTATTCAGTTTCTTAAAAATTACAATGACATATACTCTTGTCACATTCAGTTACTGCATGAGGAAAAACTTAAATTTATATTTTGAAAAACAAGATAATACTAAACCATCTTAATGCCAAGGTTGTGCCAGGGAGCTGGTTTGACGTGACAGCTCTGACATCTGGATATATCAGAAAACCTGCTGCAATCGAGCAAATCAAACAGAAACACAGAAATCCTCCAAATGTATTATTTACAGAAATGTACTTTGTTACTACTACTACTTTCAGCTTGGATTTACTTTCTACTTTGTATCATCACGTGACAGGATTTTCTTTGTATTTCTGAACACAAAGAAGACACTTTTATGTAATCAGAAGTAATTTAAGACTCAAGATTGTCTTGAAGAAAAGAGTTTTCACAGAAAAGCTGTTTTGTGCTGCAGAAAAAAAGACAGGGATCAGAAGATTTTTTGAATATTTTTTTTTCCTTTCTAGGTTTTTAGGTCCATGAAAGTGAAAGTAAGACATTGTGGTAGATCAGTTCAATTAAAAGTCCATCTGTGATGATAAGCTGGGAAATATTTTGTACGTGGTCTTCATGGCTGAGTTGCTGTTACATCAATTACACTCCTGGTAGTTAAGGATTAAGTGATTTGTAATGAACACAGATTTTATCTAAAAATGTTCCTTGAAAAGCAAAGACATTTACATAAAGAAACTCACACTGATCACATGTATTGATAGAACCTGTCAGTGCTCAGCAATTCTGCAACCTGCTGGTAATCTAATCAATATTCATCTCCAGTGATGTTTAAAGACAACACACACAAAATGTAATACTTTAGTGCCATATTTATATATTTATACAATCTTACATTTGTAAAACAAATGCGTAAAAGATTGTTGCACTGAAACTATCTAATAAACTGACCTTAAGTGGTGACAGTGTGCTGGAGCTTATTTTCAATATTTGTAGCATATGTTGCAAGAGTGGAGGTAAAAAAAAAAAAGGAGGTCCTTATTAACTAGAAGTTTTTATTTGGAAGATTTTGGATGTTGAGGTTTGGATATGTTTGGTTTGGATTGTCTAATCAGCTGCCAACAATAGCACTTCAGAAAATCCTGTCATAGTAGAGTGTTATGTTACAGAGTTTGGAGAGGTGTATGACCAATAACACTTTGCTTTACCAGTACTTGGTGGCAGACTGTTTGTGGGGCAAAGGCGAAAAAAGTAAAAAGGGCATCAGCTTTTTAGGTCACTGTGTTGCATTTTCTCTACTGGAAGGGAACCCTAGAGGACACTTTATCATATTTAATCTACCATAGGGGCATCCAAGAGGGCACGCCACTTACACCCACATACAACATTACATCTCTATTCTCAAGAGCAGGGTCGGACTAGGTGACTGTTGCTGAAGACATTTCGCAGTATCAAATCAGGATTAAGTCTAAATCCACATCTATAGCTCACACACAACACACAAAAGCCAGACTAGAAACACAGGCCCCCAGTAAAATGTTTAAATATTTGAATAGATGAAATGTAATGAGGTTTTAAAAAAGTGAGAAAAAGGTCATGTTTTGAATTTATGGAAGTGTGTTTTCCTGATGTGCCTCTCAAGCAACAACTCTCTATTCTCTTTAGAGAATGCTGATACGAGATGATTCTGTTACTCTCTGTCTCTCCTGCAGCCGTCCTCTCAGTGGTCTAAGCACCACCTGCCCGGTGGAGACCTGATCTTTGTGAGCAGGACAAAGACTGGCCTCCCACCCAGCACCCCGTACTAGAGATCACTGGTGCCATGGGAACAAGTAGGTCCAGCAGGTGAGGGATTTAATCTACAAACAGCTGCCTGTAAAGGAATATTCTTGGAGTTTATTCATGCAATGAATTCTTCATTTTACTAAGTAGCCATGGCGAGTTTTATAAAGGCCTGAATCTACTCCTACTCCATAACACCTATATCACTTTGCATCACAAATTGGATCTGACTGAGGCCCAAATGACAACAGAAATGAGAAATA
>JAVQJL010078071.1:0-15615 GCA_036024295.1 Nannoperca obscura
GCAATAAAAGTGTAGCCTGTTTTTTTTTTCTTTTTCATTTTAACTGGATGCCTTCACAACCACCTCCCCCCACACCCCCCCCCCCCCCCCCAAACAACACACAACCAAATCCAATAAGACAGAGTTCAGTGGAGTGTTAATTTCATCAAGTGGGTAAATTTATGGAGACCATAAAGCCCGTGGCCTACAAACGCTGGAGTACCAAGGATTCACTGTAATGTTATCACAACCATCTCAAAGGCATCTGAATGGCAGCAGTGGAGGCCGGCACAGAGGCCATGAAGAGACTGATCTTATCTGCTTTATATAGGGATAATTACAGGACTAGGAGACAGACTCACTGTCAGGAGGGAGGGTAATAACATTAGTGTCGAGGAAAAGAAAGGAACAAGATGTGTGGGGTGAAGTGTGCTGCTCTGAGGCAGAAATTATGGCTGGATTGTACAAATGCCAGAAGGTAATGAAAAATGCAAACGGGTGGCAGGAGATACAGTTCTTCTCAGGTGTCTGCGCTTCTCACTGGATCCGAACAGCCTAATTAGGATAAATTATTTATCAGGATTGTTTTTCTTCTCGGCAGTTTCACAGAGACGACATTCATGAGAAACAAACTGTTTATTTCCTGCAGCGTCAGAGAAAATATATTATTTTAGGTGTAACACCACCAGAACTAACTCTAATATCGGAATAGGAAGGCAGTAATGAGCTGGTTAAAACTCAACCCTCACTTCAAAGTTTCAAGTTAGCAATGAATGAAATTCTGGAGATGAAGAGAGCTTACATCAAAGAGTAAGTGCTTTGACTATGAGGCCCACAGTTAAATCATATAGAAGCGTTTGTCAGGAGATGACAGAAATACAGCCCTGATCAGAAGTAGTGATGTTGTTGATGTTTAGCTAAATGATTACATGGATCAAGTAACAAGTTACTTCAAAAATAATAACATTCGTTTTCTTTTTTGGCTTTTGTATTGTATGTTTCTTGATTTATTTTATATATATATATATATATATATATATATATATATATATATATATGTAGTTTTTGTTTCCTTTTTTCTTTTTAAGCATAACTATATATGAATATTGTAAGATTGCAGAACTAATGCAATGTAAACAATTTGAAAGTGGTCTCTTGCAATAAAGTATAATATTGCATACATATATATGTAAAATATACATATATATGTAAGATATATTAAAATATAAAAAGAATCAATGGACTAAGGTTGCAATTAACAATATTTTAGTATCTATTAATATGACAATTATTTTCTCTGTTTGTATGTAAAAAACAAAACAGTTTTGTCTATTAAATAGTGAAAAATGCCATGATTTCCTAAAACCCAGGATGCCGTTTTCACATTACATTTTGTCCGACCAAAACACAAAGATATTCAGTTGTTGATCACATAAGATGAAAAAAAAAAATGAAATGTGGAGGCGCTGTTCTGCATATTCTTTTGAAAAATGGCTGAAACTAATAAACAAATTATCGCAATAGTTGCAGATTCATTTTCTTGTCGATTGATTAATTGTATCAGTTCTCGCGTCTTCATTAAACTGCTGAGTCCCAGAGATCAGGTCACAAGTTTAAGAAAAATGCTTTTATTTTTTACACCTTTAAAAAGCAAAATTTTAAAGCACAATTTACTCTGTATACAAACACCTCTCTTCCTTGGACTAAAAAAATCGTAGCATTTGCACATTGTGCTTTGATTGCAAAGTCTGTACAACCGCTCTGGGTCTCCTGTGGTGTCACGACCCCAGTAAACATTTTATTGCATAAATCACATTTGACCTCAGTGGTCATATGTTAAAGTCAGAAAGTGGAAAGACAGAAAGAAAACGCCACAAAATGAGGAAAAAGAAGTTCTCATGCCTGTAACAGTGAATAATTATAGCAGCTTCCTTAATGAAGGCGTTGCACATTGTCAGAAGAGAAACAACAAAAAATTTAAAATACAACCAAAATCATGTGACAATAAACGGCAGTTGTGCTTTTGTCTATCTAGCAATACATCTGACTACTTTTCAAATGATTCCAACAAATAGTGAATAATGCAAACACAAACACACAAAAAAAAATACTTTCAAATAGAATTTGCAGCTGTTGGCCCATTTGCCTTTAAAACAGTAGCAGACTAAATGCTAATCTCTAGTTGCACACGTCCCCTTCACGATAAGCGACTTTTACACATCTTATTTTTGCTATAATCTATTCAACTTACATTTGAAAAACTAGCATTTTCTCAAAAGGCAGTGTCTCTGTGTGACGTCTCAGAGGAGACTTGATGTCATTAAATGCTGAATGGAAAATCGGTTTGCACAAAAATATACAAATTCAAATGTACTTGAATCAGTGACTTTGGTATAAACAAAATGGAGATCACACACAAACCTTCCATTCCTGAATGTTCCCTTTAAACTACATATTTCTGCCATAGACTGTAAAGACGGACAAGATGAGAGTGCCATGGATGTATGATAAGAACTAGATACCGGATTAGAATTGCTTCCGGGTTATGTGGCCCACTGAATATATGCATTAGTATCTCCCCCTGCTATTTCCTGTTAACAGTTTTACACACGTCTTGTTTACAGTGGTGGCCTATAGGGAAAATGCTTTTTGGGCTGCAGGGAAATTTTTCTGGCCCCTGGAAGAAATTGTAAGCAAGGCTAAGCAGCGGAGCCGTGTCCAGTTCCTATTATACATATATGGACATCGCCCCAAACATGAAGCCAAAACATCTTGTTCGCCCCCTGGTGGCTGGCTGCAGTATAGGTCATAAATCCTGCCCCCTCCATTTAAACAAACAAACAAAAAATCACGTCAAATAAAATTATCCCTATTTAAACAAGCTGATGTATTTTCAAGTGCTCGGTTTTCTGATAAGTTTAGTTTTGATTAATTATTTGATGCTATAAAAAGGGCATGTGACTAACAACTGGGGCGGGTGTGTAGGCGAGACCTTGATGATCTCTACTGTGCAGACTCTGGCTCCAAAGAACATCATCAGTACAAGATGGCAGCTTCCGTATCTGGGAAATGTTCTGTTCATTTTAGTACAGTGGGAGGAAGTGGAGGCGTGTCGTCAATATTTATAAACAGTCTGTGATTTCTACTAGTCCCATTGAAATGGCAAAGTATGAATTATGCAAGTATTCATGGGGAGAAAATGCCACCAGGAAATTAACAACGCAAAGTTCAGCAAGCATACAAAAAAAACTGGGATTATCCCAAAGTGCACTCATACCTCTTGTCTGGAATAACATTTGATCTTTTTACAGAACATCAATATCATTCTTTTCATCCACAGTATAAACCTCTACCAGTACTGCTCCACTGTTAAGGAACAAAACATTATCTGAAAGAAGAAACAGCATCATTTTACAGGAACAAGTCATGGTTCAAGAATAAAGTGATTTTTTTTAAAGTCACTATAGTTTGAGAAACAAAAAGTTGTACTTTTACAAGAAAAGTCGTATTACTAGAATAAAGTCATACTATTACATGAAAAGGGTTTTTTCAAGAACAAAATGGTGTATTTTATGATTCAACTGGGAAGATTGAATACATGTGCATGTTTTCGCTTTTCGCTGTCCAACACAGCTTATATAAACTATATATAATGAATTGTACAGTAACTATTTTTCCTTGCATACAACTTTTTTTTCCTCATTATATTATGACTTTATTTGTGAAATATTAGAACTTTCCAGAGTTCCAGATTAAAGGTCAGAAAGATGTGCCTCCATAGGAATTAATAATGACATTGAATGAATCTTAGGAGCATGACTTTTTTTTTTCTATCCAATGTTACATCGAAATGAGTCACATGCTTCTTTCATTTAGTCCTAAAAACTGACATTACGACGACCTGAAAGCAGACCGCATGGGAAAATGTTTTCATCTCAAAAGGTTTATGGAAATCCAGCATCAACTAGCCTGATCCTCCTGCTTCCCATTAATAATCTTTAAGGTTGATCGATGAAAGCCTCATTAATGCTGAGGGCTCCACTTTGTTTTCTTTGTGAGTACGCCACCTCTGAATGCTGACTCATCCCCGACTAGCGACTGTACCGTGTGCTGGCTCTGCAGCCTATTAGCCCGGTGAATTGTTAGTGCCTTGGCGAGCCTCCGTCTCCTCACGCAGCGGTCAACAGGGCAGCACTCAGATGAAAAACGCTGAGTTCACGCACCCACAACAGCTGAGAGGAGCAATGAGAGCCTGATGGGACCGACGGCCTCTTTATGTTCGTAAAGAATTTCCCTCGACCTTCGGCACTCCTGGCATTGTCTATTTAAATGTTATAAATTGACATGTTAGTGAGACGCAGCTGTGCCTCTGCTGCCCACATGTCTATCTCCCCTGAATACACAAGACATACATCTACACCACCTACTCAGCAATTATCTTCTGAAAGACTGAGTTACAGAAGAAGAAGAGGGGGCATGACAATGAATGAGAATGTAGCTACAACGGATGGTGATGGTATTCAAACCAGGGGACATCAGGGGCTTTTAATGTTTCACAATGACACGTCAAAGGGATCCTCTAAAGCTAAAGTTTGGCTAAAGAAGGAGGTTAAAGAAGGTTTAACAGAAATCTGTGGACATTTCTTTTGGGATGATTTAGACTTTTCTGCATGAAGCTTTAGTCTAATTGTATTTATCTTATTTATCAGAGACAGCGCACATTAATCAACATGAATGAAAGCTTAATGTGGCAGAGTTAGCAAAAGTTGACTCATTTGTAGTCCCTTAATTGCCAGAATAGTGAAACATAGCTGTAAAAGATTAAATTATTGATAATATTACCAGAGATGACGTGTATGTGTAGTATAGTCTGAACATGTCCACTTCAAAACAAAACACCCATGAATAAGTTAAATATATCTGGCTTGACTGACTTGTTTTCTGGTTTCAAGGGTTCGTACAGCTTTTTTTTTTCAAGCACTTTCAAAGGACCTAAACCAAAGATTTCCAGACTCTCAAAGCCTTCATCATCACATTTAAATTGTTACTATAAATGTCAGGAGACAACAAATGCAACAATGGGATTGTTTCATTTCAAATATTGAAAGACTTTTGATTTAGATGAGTGATTGTGTAGATGATGAAACCCCATGTTATATTTAAACTCAAGCATATTCCGTACCAAAACAAAATCAAATAATTAAAATTAAGCATTTCCAAACTTTCAAGGCTTTTTACGAACCCTTGGCTTTACCCAAACTCTGCAAATGAGACTAACAGAGCGACACCGACTCAGTGAATCCAGAGGCTCATTTCTCAGCCAATAAACACTGAGATTTGTGATCAGCTGTGTAGCTGAACTGACTCGGCTGTGATCACAATCCAGGATCTCTTACGGGAAACTTAAGCTTTACTAACTGAGTTGAACTCAAAGTGATGCAGGACTAACTATTTATAGCTGCAATGGCACATGAATTATTGAGTTTGTTTGGAACTAAGCGACAGACTTTAGTGGGTTTTGGTTACAGCTAAGAACGGCAGCACAAAGTGTGTCATCTTAATCCATCACTTAAAGAATCTTCAGCGCTGATTGGCTAATTAGGACAAAATGCTAATGTATATCTTTTTAAAAGATCGTTGCAGGAACACTCTCGCTGCGGCAGCGTGCTACCTGCAGTCGTCCACAACTCAACTGAAACACAACCTGGTCCCACAGTGTAAGTCACATGACATGAGAGGCAGTCATGCAGACGACTCTGTCCAGATGTGCCTACACATCAGCTCAGCGAAACACAGTGGAATTGTGGGTAGGAAGGCAAGGAGAGCTGCTAGTAGCAGAGCCAGTTTAACCATTTGAAATCAAATATGGTGGTTTGAGATGTTTGTCAACCACCTAATCCATGACTTAATATTTATATTAAAGAGAAATTAATATTTAAAAGGAGTTAAGCATAACCCCCACCCCCCACACACAGATTATTTGCAAAATGTAACTGTGTTTTTCAGGGAAAGGGCGTCAGGAACAGGAAGCTACTGGTGTGGAAGCATTGATTCATCTTTAACAGCTTAAACATTAAAACTTGTAAGTTTTGAGGGTTATGGGTTCAAAAAAGGTGGAGAAATAAAATCCAAAATGTGTAAGCATTTTATATTTATAAGATTAATTGTTTTTGGCAAATAATTTCTAATATATTCTGTTGTTTTTACAGATTATTTGTAATTTCAAGTTTCAAGTTCATCAACTTGAAATGGCAAAAAAAAGAGACTTTATGAAAGAATGTCGGAAATGTGTTCCAGTTTAAACAATTCAAGAAGTTTCATATTTCTCTAACATCATATTTTGTTACTTTCAACAAATCACACACTCTCACTGAACACAAACGCTCACACTGAGAAACTAGGTCTGTGCATAATTACAAACACTAGCTCAAGGGGGAAAAAAACAGGAGAGGAGAGGAGAGCTACAGTCAGTGTTGCAGAAAATATCAAACCTGCAACAGAGCGCACGAGAAACGTTTAGTGACGGGAGCTGCAGCTGAATAAATTAATCCTTTAGATTATGAACCTCAAACCAAAACACACAATGCGAGCATCTGCCTCACATCCAATCACCCATTAACTCCCCACATATAAAGTTTATGCACCTTCTCAGTCATCATCTCAGCTGTATACTATACGTGGGGTACAGTTTGTCTAGTTGTGCTTGGCACGAATCCCTTTTAAGTAGTTTTTCCAGCGCCTGACCACATCCTTGAAGATGGGAGCGTTGTCTATGGATGCCACCAGCTGCAGCTGGTTAATGTGCGTGGTGTGATAGTCCCAGCGTGCCAGGTTGGGCGCAGTGCCCAACATGAAGTGACGCAGGTCATAGATGCTCCCGGACCCCGTGTCATAGAGCGGAAGCATGGCCTTCAGTGACTCCATGCCGCGGCTGAACAGCTGCCCGGCCTCCCTGCCAAGCTTCTCTCCGGCTGTCTCTGTCAAGTCAAAGAGTCCCAGCAGGGAGTAGATGAAGCCGTTGAGGACAAAAGAGCTGGGCGTGGTGGGGTATTCTTCATACCAGTCATATTTGTTCATGAACACAGCTTTGACTCCGTGCTGCGCTGAAGGCACCTTGTAGGGTCCCACTGCCTTGAGGGCAGCGTTGAGGTAAGCCTGGTCCTTGGTGAGCAGGTAGGCTCTCACCAGGGTGGACATGGCCTGACCCTGAGCCATGGCCGAGTACCAGCCGGGCTCCAGAGGCCGGAAGCCTTCACCCAGTTTACGGGTGACCATGATGGGCCAGCCGCCTCGTTCGTCCTGGTTGCGAAGCAGCCAGTCGCTGGCGGCAAAGAAGGCGGCCATGTGGGCCGTGGTCGAGATGGTGACGTTGTCAACAAAGCCACGTCCATGCAGGACTAATCGCACCACCCGTCTGGGCATGATCTGAGAAGGAAATCAGACGCAACGGAAGACAAGATAATGAATGATTTTACATTAATTCAATAATGTTATCGTCTCTACATGTAATTATTTTGTGTCAGTGTTCTCATAACTCTCATGATGAAAAATATCCCATGTGACAGAAATCTACATCCATATTGAATCTGTTTCATTCAAACCACCGACCGAAATGTAGCTTTAAGATCAGAAATCAATTATGATAAATTATGTGTGGTCCAGTTTTAGGGGCTGTAACTAATGATTATTTCATTTGTGATTAATCTGTTGATTATTTTTTCCATTAAATTGACATTTTAGAAAATGGTTAAACTTTCATAATTTATAAAAGCCCAAAGTTGTTTTGTCCAATGACATGATGATGAAGAAAATCCTCACGAGAGATATTTGCCAATTAATTTTGTATTGACCAAATAATCATTTAATTGTTTCAGCACTAGACCAATTACATAGTTATTAGAACACAAGTGTTTCTCTTTGAGCACCAAAAGTCTGACATGAACCGACCTTTGTGGCCTTCACAGCCTTGGTGTTGGACAGCCCGACGCCCTTCCTGAGGTCGGTGAGCAGGTCTCGGGTCAGAGTGCTCCAGGCGCTTCGTTGCCCGACACCGTACGTGATTTCACGGTCTTTGAAGGCAATGAGCTGTGTGCTTGTCACGTAGTGGATAGTGAAGGGTGGGCCCTTCTCCGTGGTTTCAAGGATCACAGACACACTGCCGTTGGACACAAACTTGATGTCCAAGCTGAGGATGAAGTCTTTGGAGTTACCCAGCTGGAGGGAGACGCCTTCTGAGGACTCTGTGGTGGTGGTGGTGGTGGTGGTGGTGGGAGGCAGATAAATGGGGCAGATGTTAAATATAAATAATCACAGAAAAATGTGATTTTTGATAAATAATATGGATATTTTCTCATGTATATTAGACTGAATGTGTATGTTTTTGTAAAGTGAACTTATATGTAACACGTGTTTCATTTTATTTAGATATGTTTGTGTTATTTACCTAAGACCTTATGAATATTGTAATCCCTCAAGCTATGCTGAAATATTTTAATGTTAAAGGGGATGTGAGAATTAACCAAATAAAAAATAAGTAAAAAAGTGTATAATGGCAGGGGAAATTAAGTTTTAATAGCGCTTGTATGAGTGCATTTGGTCAGGAAAAAAATGTCCAACCTCATTTAACTGACTTTAAGAACTTCTGACAAGTACTGGATGACAATGGCTTATTTTTAGCAGCCTGACTGAAAGTCTTTTACAGTGTGTCTGTCTCCTTTAATACACTCTCCTTTGATGGTGCGCTTCTATGATAGCTTGTCTTTTTCCTCATGTTGCCAGATTCACTCTCAAATGATCAATAAGAGACAGTTAACTTTAGAAAAATCCTGCAGTCAAAACCCTCCTTTTGATTACCACAGATGTTCTTTTGTTATGACCTGTGTGAAGTGCCTAGCTCTGTGTGTGTGTGTGTGTGTGTGTGTGAGAAAGAGTCTCACACACACACACAAGCTCCTCATGGGATGTACAGTACAGATGTGTCACTGTACACTGAGCTTAATTAGGACGAGGACAGAAAGGAGGCAACAGAGAGAGGAAAACATGAGTAGCAGGAAGATGGAACAAGAGAGTGAAAGAAGAAGTTGATGCACTGCAGCAATGTTTCTATTTGCATCTCCACATTGCTTTTCTACAAAAGCTCAAAGATGCGAACTCAGACAATATTCAGTTTGCACACTGCCACTGCTCCTCATACAGTATATCAACTCTGTGTGCCAGGCACTTTTAGTTTTAGTTTTGAATTCATTTCAAACCCCTAAAGCACTATCTGCCTCTGAAATGATCTCTCCTTCGGCCTTGATACTTGGTCTGCACAGCGAAAACAAAACAAAAAAAAACGTTTCTCATCAAGGCTCCCAAGGATGGAGAGAGGAAAGAGAAAAGAGAAAAAAAAGGAGGGTAATGGAATGATGGGTCGCACAAGTGCCCTTAAAGCCAGCCCGAGACCAGAGAGAGTGAAAATGAGCCAATAGTGAAAAGACAATTGAGAATCAGAGACAGAGAGATCTCACATGACATTAGAGGGGAAAGCAGGAGCAGACGAGGCCGCCCGAGACACAAAGACAGTCGATCAGGAGGAGGATGAAGGAGAGACAGTCTGGCAGGGGCCTCTGCATGACTACGGCTCTTTAATGCACTCATAAATCCATTACTTAAGGCAATGCAGAGAGTAAGTGGATTTGTACTCTGGCCCCGTGATTACTCTGGCATCAATAAAGGATGGAAAGGGAATATAGACGAGATTCCACCTCCTCTGCTCTGCTCTCTGGCTGTTTAGCAAAAAGGCAGGAGACAGAGATGAGAAATATATCACTATAAAAACATGCTTGTACAGATGAGTGAGCATGTTAAAGGAACACTTGAAAACACATGTACAGCACGTGTTGTGCAAAAGATCAGTGACAAGAAAACACTATAGTATAGGATGTCTGTGCGTGCAGCTTATTATGACCCATATTTAAGTTTGTTAGGCCGCAACCTCTAGTGGCCGTAGTATTTATGACAGGAGCAAAGGTGGAAGTCAGGTGAGGTAGTAAGAAGAGTGACGAAGAGATCGAGGTGGACGGATCAAAAACAGGACCTTCAACCAGGAGACTGCTATGTCCAATATGAAACTACAAGTCAACGTTATTTTAACTTGTGTATGCAAATAAACAGTTCATGATCTTTTCCTAAACATAACCAAGTAGTTTTGGTGCCTCAAGTGCGGCAACACAGGACAAACTTTCGCAACTCCAAAAAGTATTCACCCCCTTACCCCCTTAAGTATTCACCCGTGATTATTTAAATTATGGATGAATCAGCTAATTCATTTCTCGAATAATCTTTTTGTCAATGAAATGTTTGAAAACAGTGAATAATGCCCATTATAGTTTCCCAGAGCCCAAGGTGACCTGATCTAAATAGCTTGTTTTATAAGGCTAACTGTCAAATTTTAATATATTCAATTAACTATCATATATAACAGAGAAATACATAAATCCCCTACATCTGACAGTTTGCTTTGTGCAACCGAACAACAGGGGTTTCACAAAAGAAAGGTGCTTAGCTGCGGACAGAGTTGGTGCGGGAATGTGCAGATGGAAGGTTATTATCGGGGGACAGACGACTGATGCACTTGTCAAAACATTTGAGAGGCTGTTCAACACTGATGCCCTAGATGCAATACGGAGGGGAAAAAGGCCCAAACAGAAATAAGGGAGTAGAAGGAAGAAGTGTGGAGGGAGGCGAAGACAAAAAGACAAACTGACAGCAGAGGGGGAAAAAACAAGAAAAGTTTAGACGAGAGAGCAGACTAAATGGACGTTAAAATGGATAGAGGTAATATGATTGCAATGTTTAGGAAGCACAAGAGGGCTGAGGGGCAAAAAGTGGGTGGAAATGAGTAAATAGAGGTGGAAGACTGACTGAAATCCGGGGATAGATGAGGAATATTAATGGAGACTGCCGGGGGAAGGCCGAGGAGTGATGATGAAAACATGATGATGTCGAGGAAAGAGAGCTATGATGGCGAGTTTGAGGCTGTAAGGCAAGGTGAGCGAGGTGCAGAAGAGAGAAGGAGAAAGAAAAGTGGGAAGACGGGAAATTAAAAGAAATTGTTGACGGTGAGAGGCTAAAAATGGGGGGAAATAGGAGGAGGTGAAAATTACAGTAGAGGCAGCAACAGAGGACAGAGAGAGAGAGAGAGAGAGAGAGAGAGAGAGAGAGAGAGAAATCAGCCGGAAATCAAAGGAGAATAAAAGACAGCCCAGTCAGAACTGGGTAAAAGATTTTTACTTCTACCAATTCCAAAAATAACTATCCCGACTATCTCAGGGCTTTGGTCATTTTACAGCTGTAAAACCAGGCCACATTTCCAGTCTCTATTATAATAAATCAATTTTATTTATAGTTTAGATATTCTGACCACTCAAAGATTTCATTTCTTTTTGCATTTCACAATAAAAGAACACAGCAGAACACAATCAGTACATCACTCCAGGGCTGAACAAGTTAAGGAACATATCTAATCGCAGTTTTTCTAACCAATATTGGCAGTGTGCTTTAAATTGCAATTATTTTCTATAACAACAGGCAGGAGCCAAGATCTTTTTTGTTGTTTCGCCAATTCACAGAATCAACATCAGCTGACAACAGCTGAGTAAATTTGACAGAGACATTTGTCATTACAGCTGATGAAACCAACGGTCACTGGAGGAAACTTTAACCAGCTCCTGTGATTGGAAAATTACACTCTTTCAAATCTGAATCAGGCTGCATCATTCCCACCACATACTGCAGCCACAAATACAATTCTGTCTGTGGCATAATAAAAAGGACTGAAGAAGGAGACAGTTTATTTTTTCTCCTATTTTCTCTCTTTATAGATCAATTTTAGATGCATAAGAGAGAAGAGGCTGCACAAAATAAACGACTGGCTGGTGAGTTTCCTCAGTGCCATATGAGCCTTTGATACAAAGCGAGGGGTGAATTAAATTAGATTCCTTGAGTTGAAACAGTGCCATCCCTCAGTCAGCTTTATTACAAGAACCCCCATTTTCTAAAAGGCCTATTAACTAAGTACAATTAAAAAGATAATACGGTGACAATTCATCCATTTGTAAGGATTTTGAGGTTCTTACTGCAATGTTCAAATCTCACTAAATCCCTTTTGTGATATCAACTCAATACCTGACTCATCAGAGGTCGATTAAAACAACTACATGGATTGTTTATTATCAAACTAGTGATGAAATTACAGATAAATCACTTGTGACGATGTAAAAGCTAATGATATCTGACTGATGCCCACCAAATGACCCTGCCGAGTGCTCTCAGCTGTACTGTAGCAGAATGAGCTTGTGATAGCTTCCAGGCTCTGAATCCTGGAGAACCCGACACAGAGCTATTAAGGTTGATTTGCTTATATATGAATATAAAGATGATCATTATTAAATGGTTAAAGGAATAATGTGGTGATTTTCAATATTTTGGGGGGTCAACAAATACCATGAAAAGACCACAACTGGCAATGAATTTGTTCTGTTTGGCCAAAGCCTGACCAACATTGTTGTCCTCAAACTATTAAACACATCAGTGAGCGATGTAGTTGCCCTGGGTGGCATGCTTGATGCCTTCATGATGGGCAACATGTAGTTTAAGTCAATCCCACACACACTGCCCTGCTGCTGTCAATGATTTACTTGTGTTTGCTAAAAACTGCAGAGCTCAGCTGTTTTAGGAAATTATTTAACCTTTTAATTAGTGAAGGTATATATTTGTGAGCCGTTTTAAAGATTTAGAACGTACAGTAAGTACTTGACCACCTGTCTGAAAACATGACACGATCAACTAGAGGTGAACAATGAAAGAGACTCATACTCTGTTGTGAACAACAAAAAGGCGACAGTTAACCTCCTCTCATTAAAGCCCATATGGCGTAGCTTTCAAAGAGCACTCTAACCAGACAACTGCCGAGAGCTTTATTTTGTCCTTGACCAACAAACAGAATTAAGGATAATTGGCTACAGCTGATAAATTCATTTGGCCCAGTCATTTCATCCTCTGATACTCATGCTGTGGATGAAAAGGAGAAGTCCATAGTGAAAATAATACCGACTAGAGGTTTCTGTCTGCAGCTTCAGTGGGATGTTTTTGCAATTCATTTAGACGGCATAAATGTGACAATGCCTGACTAAGTGAACAAAATAGGATGAAATGTGTGATGTTGTGTCTGCTGGTTCTTTAATCATCGTCATTTTAGGAATGTGTCATAATGTGGTGGGTCCACTGTCAACCAACACAGTCTGCCAGTATTGTCGCACTGTGGCGGTGACTCACCACAGTCTACCATCCTATCCTGAGGGTCTAGTTGCATATCGAGCCTCCTACAGCTTCAGTTAACAGGAGATAAGCTCCTTGCCCTGAGGCCATCTGGGCTCATGGAAGGCTTACATACCTGGAGCGCTGAACTGACGCACGGAGGTAGCTCGGGTCTTGTCGTGGACACGGGTGAGGCCGCAACCTTTTGGCACACTCCAGGGTGCTGTGCTGGCCCGGCTGTCTCTCTCCTCGGCTGTATCGTAGACCTCCACGTGGGGAGGGCGCTCGGTCAAGTTTTTGCTGTAATGACTCAAGCCATACTGAGCAATCTGAATTGCGTAAAAGTAGCCCTGAGGGCCCCACTGAGTGGACAAAGGCACGCCTGGGTGGAAAAGAGGGAGGCAAAGAAGCAGGATAAGGACAAGGATGTTAAATAAATACAGAAAATGATGGCCACAGACATTGCATTTGTATGCTTCTGCAGTTGGTTGCCTTTTTCTGTTGGTTACTTTTAGAGTGTATTGAAATGATAATCTAAATCATGTGCTCACTTGATCATCTTCTTTATGTAAATGCTTTTCCTTTTAAGGTCTTTGCAGTCTATTTCAAGCAAATGTTCTTTTTTAGATGTCCGTTGTTACAACATATGAGACTGAATCTGTTATGTGCAGTGTCACATTGGTTTCATAACAGTCATATCAATAAAACAGGTCCAAAATAAATTATTGAAACCAAACATGCACCATTTAAAACTTCCCAGTACCTAGATGAGACTGACTATGGAAATAACAGACATTCAAATCTGGGCCTGTTTTGTAAACACAGACACAGAAGACAACATAAAATAGTTATTGCAAAAAAGAAGAAGACAAACGTTACAAAATAAACATCGCCGCTTTTGGTAAATGACTGGATGGTGTGGTGAAATTCAAGCTAAGCCACTGCACTTTACCGGAGGCAACCTTCCCCGTTCACGCAGCCAGAAATAGCTCAGCCAGGAGAATCACTCTGATTAACAGATAGTTCACTTAAAGACCTTGTGACAGAGAGAGCACATGTGCAAACCAAACCCCATCCTTTTGAGAAGAACATAATATACTTAGATTAGGGCTGGGTGATAACACGCCTCCTCCTTTCAAACTAATCATCACTGCATACACACAGCTGATCACTTATGTTCTACTTTCCTTATTGCCATTTGTGCCGTTTTTGCCAATAGCAGGTAAATCGTACACAAAACACTAATAACACATTTTATTAATTGCTATCCTCCAAAGTACGAAACCAGTCACTGACAGCAACTCAGGCAGTGAATGTCATAACAAAGAAAGAAAGAGTATTTCTTTGTATCACAGAAAAGAGGGTACATGGGTTTTTACTAGCTTGTATGTGTAACTGAAAATGAAGGAAAAGAACGAACTGATGGAGTTTATGCAGCTAGTAATGGTGCATCTAATGTTAATAATCATCTACTTATTTAGCACCTTTTAATACATAAAATACAGCTCAAAGGGCTTTACAACACAGATAAGAACAGACAATTTGAACAACAGTTAAAATGACACTGACAATTAATGGCAATACATATTTACTACATGTTTTAATGGGAATCAATAAGTGCGCACACGCACACACACACGCCTACGCACACACACAGGTCATGCAATAACATGCAGGGTAAAGTAACTTACACATGATACCATGACTCTTTCAGTTCTTACTAACACTATATTTATTAACTATACATTAATAGTTACACAGCAAAATTCTTTGAAAAGATCTAAATTATTTTCCAATTTTTTAAACATCTATATTTAGTCCATTATTAAAACTGAAAGTCACCTTTCACTTGTCAGCGAGGAGCTTCACTAAAACCCTCCATCCACCTCTGACCCGCTCTGTGCGCAGGACTCCCAAATAACCACAACAGTAGGAGCTGATGTAGCGACGAGGGACTGATCCCTTAGGCCAGTATTATACCTTCCGCGTCCGCCCGTCCGCAGCCGTCCGCTAGTGTGCGCATTACGTCATTTGCGTCATCAGAGCAGTCCGCTATGGCTCCGCGCGTACGAACGCGTACAGCCTGAATTATACTCCAGAACGGACGCGTTCGCGGACCTCGCGTACACGGAGCATTTCAAATTATACTTGTTTTTAGAGCCCGCTCGGCAGACGCGTTCTACACATGCGCAGTAGATCAGCGTGTAAATGCGCATGCGCAGTAGATCGGCGTTTACACAAACAACTAATCAAACATGACGACACTCATGCAAGAAGGCGAAGAGCTGCTTTGTCTGTTGTACCGAGCGCAAAAAGAGAAAAAAAGAAAAGTTTGAA
>JAVQJL010078074.1:0-15982 GCA_036024295.1 Nannoperca obscura
CAGCCCGGTTGTCAGAGGCTCAGGTGGAGGCGATTTTGCGGCTGGCCCGGCGGGTGCGCTGTGCGCCGCTGGCCCCCACAGGCAGCATCAGGTCTCTGTTGGGGATGAGGTCAGCAGCCCACCCAGTGGTGCGCCTTGGGCTGCTGCGTATGGGGGACCTATAGCGCTGGTTCGGCTGACTCTGGCTGCATCCTCGACGCGACTGCTACAGCGGCCTTCATGTTCTGACACTGGCTCGCCAGATGTGATGTTCTGGGGCTCCCCATCGCTTCTGAGGGAGCTCGGCTGTGTGGCCCATCAGGTTCAGGTCTTCGCCAATGCCTCCCTGACAGGTTGGGGCGGGGATTTGAACCCAGCCCGCATAGGGGGCATGTGGATAAGCTCTCGCATCACCTCAACCTTCTGAAGCTGATGGCGGTACAACAGGTGCTGCATCACTTCGCTACACAACTCAGGGGGCAACACGGGGTGGTACCTTCTGACAACATCACCGTTGTAGCGTCCCTGTACGAACTGTGGGGGTACGCTCGCCAGCTCTTCTCAGGCTGGCAGCGTCCATCCTGACCTGGGCGGATCGCTCCATGCGTTCCTTGACGCTCCATGCCTTCCTTGGGGTTCCTGCAGGAGTTGATGGACAGCGGGCGGGCAGCCTCCACTCTGGCAGTGTTCGCAGCTGCAATTACGGCTGGTCTTGTCGGGTTTGGGCGGCTCGCAGCCATCCGCTGATCAAGAGGTTTCTCCGGGGGCTCGTCGATTGCGGCCCACCGGTACAGCACTTGGTTCCCCAGTGGGAACTTCAGACGCTGTTGGACGGGCTTCTTGGCCCGCCATTTAAACCGTTGGCGGAAGCAGGTTTGGCGGTGTTGTATATCAAGACTGCTTTTCTGTTGGCGTTAACGTCGGCCAAGAGGACCAGGGACTTGATTGCTTTGTCAGTACACCCGTCTTGTTTTTCCGTGGGTGAGGGAAGGATGGCGCTGGAGCTACGCCCCAACCCATCCTTCTGTCCAAAGGTCATCACTTCCTCCTTTCAATATCGGGTGATGCGCCTGCGAGCCTTTTTTCCTCCGCCGCACTCATCCCCGGGGGGACCTACGTCTACATGGCTTGTGCCCGGTGCGCGCTGTGTGCACCTATGGGGGGGGGGGACGACTACGTGCCCATTCTACAAGGAGCATTTCTGCATCCACTGCACTGTTTCGAGGCGTCTGGCGGCCTCATGGTTGTCTGAATCGGCATTTGTGCAGTCGTATCTTCGGGACATGACCTCAGGGTCGGTGGCACACTCTGTGCACAGTGCTGGCACCAACCGTGGTTACGACGGTGTGGTCCGCCTGACTCTTGGGTCCAGGTGGTGAACCGACAGGCCGGTGGGTGGCACCTTGGCGAGGATGCCCAGAGCGGGCCTACCGGATGCAGGGTTGGGAGTTGGCCTGTTGGCTGGGCGGGGCCCAGCTGGGGTACATTTCATCCCTACGGCCTTCGCCTTGGGTTTTAAACCAATAGCGAAGCCCGTTAGAGGGCAGAGCATGTACGACATAGAAATATACCCCAGTTCTATGAGTACATGCGAGGCCCTCTAACTGCCAGCCCAGCTGGTCCCAGGGTGGTTGCTGAGTTTTCAAGGGAAACGAGCAATGCACAGACTGGGGTTATATAGGTGGAGGATACTACCCCCTGATTGGAGGATGAGTACATTGAACTTGGACTCAGGTGCCGATGCGGAGCCTCGAGGGGGGGGGGGGGGGGGGGGAGTTAAAAAATGGCATGAAATTGTGAAAAATGCCCATCACCATTCCCAGAGCCCAAGGTGATGTCTTAAGGTGATGTCAGTCCTAGACTCAAATATATTCCAGTTACTATCATAGAAGATTAAGGAAACCAGTACATTTTCATACTTGAGAAGCTGGAACCAGTAATATTTATTATCTCTGCTTCATACATGACTTAAAAACATTTATTATCAAAAGGATGGCAGATTCATTTTCTGCCAGCCAATGAATCGATCAATGGATTAATCATTTAGCTCTAAAATGTGTATGAATTTACAAATATCCAGTAGGGGTGTAAAACAATATGCTTTATCGGTTCATACAAAGAGCTCAAATTTAATACACGTGTTGTGTCTGAACAATGCAGTCCTGTGGTTGCTAAGCTATGTCCCGTTTGTGTTGCCACATCTGTTGTTTTGATGTTGTTGTTTTGTATTGCTTTTGTTTTGTGTTTGTATATTCTGCTGAGCAACCAGAGAAAACCACACGATTTCTTTCAAGTCTTTTACTACATTTACAACTACAACTTAGTTTTGCTGTACTGAAATAGAAAATTGTCACATTGTGAGACTGACAATGTCTCCAAATGTCCCACGAAGCATTACACCCCTAAGATCGAAATATCTGTCCGAGTCAGCGAGCTCAGGCGAACCTTATATGAACATGGTTAGTAATCAGTGACACGAGGCTGCTGTATGTGGACCAGCAGGTCACAGCACTCAACAGGCGTGATGGAAAACAGCTCTGTAACAGCACTGGACTGCACCATGAGCCAATACAACACTACGATGAACACTATGATGGTCTATGCAGGAATTGTGTGCAAGAGGTATTCCCGGCCATTCATACTAACTCTACTGATCTAGCTTTGCATTTGCTGTCAGGATCCTGACACCCCAACACCTAAAAAGCCATCAAGACAAAGATACAGCATTTCTATGATTTTGTAAAGTCGGTTTACTGCCTTGATTTTTTTCAAGCTGTTTTTTTTTTTTTTTTTTGCCAGAAATGTACTCACTCATGTCATTGTTAATTTTTTTTAAACTTTACTTATAGGATACCTTCTTTCTTTGACAGAATCCTATGGCAGTCCTTTAACACAGACAGTTAAAGAAACACAGGTATAGGATTTTGAGATCAATACAACAATCCATCAATCACCAACATCAGTCCAAAGGTGAGCTCACATTTTGACCGATAATTCTTGAACTTTTTTGTGTGTTAACAGTTTGTCCTCTGAGTTTCTTGATAAGTCCAACAAATAGTCTTGTTAACATCATCCAGGTCACTATGGGCAACATACTTTTGTTAAATACACTTTATTTCATCATAGTGGAGAGGAAGCAGATTTTAAATGGGGTTTATCAACAGACATTTTATTCTCCAGTGAACACTTCAACCTCCAGTTGCAGTGCAAGCAGTCACTTTTTCTGCCAAAATGGCAAATGGTATTTCAAACTGTCCCTCATCAATGCATTTGAAATTGGGTAAGGGGTGTCAAATATTCACACAACTCTTGGTCACCATCTGTGTGCTCGATTAAAACTGTTGCTCTAGTGCCACCATCTGGCCAAAGTCGAGGTCACTTTTGCCTTCAACTTCTGAACTTTTACGCAGAGCCCTGCTGACTCTTTTAAGGGGATCTCTGATAAATCTGATTCATTTTACCCAATTTTAATTTCCTTCTATTCTGAGCTGTGTCTTGTTGTACCAGTAAATCCAGTTTTTACTCCACTTAGCCTATTATGGTTATTCAACAGGCGACGGCTTGATGAAGTCACCATCTGGTATTCAATACAGGATTTTCCAGTAAAGCTTTGCTTTGAAGACGTTACATTTTCCAAATTCCAACAGTGTTTCGCTGTGAAATTGTGGTCATAATTTATATCACCTCTCTCATCCGTGGCGGATGTATGTGCCACGGATTTCACATTTGACTGTAATAATTCACCCTGGTACTGAAATGTGCGTTCAAGATACTCTTAAGATTTTAGAAATAAATCAAGGCAGTGGCTGAAATGCAGGATCCTCATCTTTTGTGTGGTTATTCTAGAAGAACAAATATTCAGCATCTCCTGCTTCTACTGGGCCAAATGTGCTCTTTAGTCTTTACACAAATTCCTGCAGAGCCAAGCACAAGCCGTAACCTAGTCCTAATCTCATTTAATGGCCAAACCGTGGAAACCAGAAATGTCTCCACTAAGGACCAAAAGCATGCAGTGCTACATTTATACAGTAACAGTAACGCTAAAGGCCCTCTTAGACTGGAAAGTGACAAGCATGCTGGTCTCATCACAACAACAAGCACAAAGGAAAAGGGGAAACTCTGTGCTTGTTCACATGGGCAGCAACTGCACCCCTCATACTGTGCCGCTGCTACGTTGGGTGGCAAAGCTAACGCCAGGCTGTCATAGACATTAACTCGCCCCTTGCCGGTCTGATGGGCCCTAACAAGTGTCACCAAAGGCGTGCAACATGCATGGTCTCTTTTAAATATATGTTCAGACTGAGAAGCCTAAGAGTTAAATAGGTTGATTTATGTCCAAAAATGAAAAACAAAAGACATACCTGCAGTTATATTGCAACAAAAGTGTGTGTCAACATATCACCAGGTTTTCAGACCAAAAGCAACACAGCATTGTTGTTTTCAGGTGCTGGTGAGATGATGAAATACAAACCAAGTCCAGTTTGGTTAACAGAGCCATGAATATGACATGACATAATGGCTTTATAATACTATGGAGGAAGGATTTTACAACAGTGAAAAGCTATCATTAAACATATTTAATTGGCCAACGCAGTACATTTAAATTTGTCAGATAACGTTGCACTGTTTTGCAGCAAAGCTTGAGTCAGGGTTCAAAGGTTTCTGCCGGACAACCCTGCTTCTGAACTGAATGGGGGTGTGCAGTGCTAATATCTGTCTGAACAAAACCTCAACGTGTCCCGAGAATGTTGAGCTATAGAAAATATGCAGTAGGCCCACTTGAAGGGGTAAAAAGACTGAAACAAAAACATTTAAATGTGAAAACCAAAATCATGTGTCAAGTCCAGTGCTGTAATTTCAGGAAACAGTGACCTCAATGCATAAACACACCACGAATGCTCAGTTTTGTATTTTAACATGATGTATTTGTTGCAACTGAGTGGGGTAAGCGGGTTTAAGTAGCTGTGGTAAAATCAGGTGGGTAACGGTCCAAGCAAGCAAGATAATGTAGCTCAAACAGCTGTTGTGTTACCCTTTCACGTTGCTTGCTTTCAGGTTGTGTAAGGGCAGGGTAACATGCTGGTAATGCACGGCTGGAGGACGATGCTTTACAGTCTGTTAATGCTGCATGTTAGACTACAATGAATCACTGGGCAGGCTGTGCATAGGTTCATTCCATTAGAAGAAAGGCAGAGTTGCTTTCTCTCTCTCTCCATTCATATCTCACCAAGCTTTCTCTTGCACTGGGTAATCAATCGGGTGGGTGAGGGGTGGCAGCTCCACCCAACAGACCCCAGCACTCAAACATTCAAATAGAGCAAGGAGGTCACCATTACCCTGAACTGCGATGTTGGACGGGTTAAAATGTTTGCTGGGCATTTGAGGTTACTAATCAGGGTGCAAATATATTCTTGACAAAGAGAGGGGTGTTGCAGAGTCAGGGGTGTGCCCCAACACTGTCAGGGGGACCTCAAACCAGACTAAAATGATGACAGGGAGGGCCAGGACCAGAGAGGAGGGAGCACTCGTTTCTCACATATTACGTTGGTATATTTTAAAGCCATTCTGTTAGCTGGATACAACACGTGTGTGAAGAAAAGTTTCCATTTTGCCATTTCAAAAGGGGAAATTTTGCACCCAAGACAAAAGACCAAGGAGGTCCATGATCACCCCCTCGTCTTCCCGTCTGTCCCCCGGTGCTGCACGCCACTGCTCAGAAATAGCTTTAACTGTCGCTGCTGATGGAGGGGAAACACGAGAGTCTTGCTCATTTCTGAGATGGTTTAAAGCAAATCCTTAACGAAAACAGCTAGCTGCAGTACGTCTCGTTAATGAAGCTAGCTCGGCTTCGTTTTAGAAATGACACTTAAATGAGAAACAATGATTGGTAAGCAAGCTACTACACAGTCAAATAACGCCAGAGCAACAACAACAAAAAAGGAGGTTGTTTTACCAAGCCAGACGTTACTTACGGTGACGGGAGAACATCTTGTTCAGCTAACCGCCAAGTTACAGTAAGCTAATTTTGTTCCTGCCAACACTTTGGCAGAATAGTGACAGCCGACATATGCCCTGACCCGGGGTAACATCACCGTACGTGCCACCGAGACACACGTAGATACGCTTCGATTTTTGCATTTACACAACATATTGCACGTTTCAAATCCAATAACAAACTGTAATTGTTCAGCAAAGCAAATGAGACTCACCAGTGAACTCCGATCTGCAGGTTAGAAGGTGTTAAAATGTAGCTGTTTTCCGGCTGAGTCACCCCACCCTCAAACGCCCATTCGCACTAGACGAGTAGTTGGGAACGGGCAGCTAATTGGACAACGTTTCACCGATGTTGCAACTGATTGGCCCGCTGGTGACATCTGTTTTGATTTTTACCAATCACGTCTTGATGCGTTGATCGGTCTGAACACCACACAGCTTTCCGTCTTGTCACTCGGTGTCACATCACTTTTCCCACTGAAAAACGCAATATATTTTCCTAAAATAATACATATTTATTCAGCGCAAAATTGACTCAATGCACCACCATGTAAAATTGTTTTTTTCCCGAGTAAATTCGTAAAGTATACTTACATATAAAGGAATACGTAGACGAATCTAAATGAAATAATCAATTTTGATAGTCGATTTATTGTTTCAGTGGTTCCATCAAGCTAAAATGGTAATAAAAAAAGAAAGAACATTCTGATTCCAGCATACATTCTTAAATGCCTGTGGGAAAAATGTCATTATGAATTTCAATGGGCCTAGATGAGCCAGCAACTGACAAGATGTGTTGTGAAAGAACGCTGCCTATTTTATTTTTATCACCAAATATAATTCTACGCAAAGAGCACTACTGTTTTTCACAGAGGGAAATATAGTGCACAAAGTTTGTATCTTTGATAAAATAAATCTGATGTTCAGCCATTCACACAACTGCATTCCTCATGTTTTAACACCAGGGTGCAGTCATGCACTTGATATTAGACAAAGGATATCTGGAAGAAGCTTTTTATAAAATTCATTACTACTATAGTGGCTTTTGTAACTGTGCTGATAGAGTAGACACAACATAGACCTGACAAAGAAAGCACATATTGTGGTAATTATGCAAAGACCTGATGATGGATGCTATGGGTTTATCTTGAAACTGTCTTACTGTCTTGAAATGATAGTCTTTAAAAAGTACTACTACTAATACTAATATTACTACTACTACTACTACTACTACTAATAATAATAATAATAATAAACACTAATATCAGTGAACTCATTCTCATGCTTGATAATATTGCCTGAGCCTGAGAGCAAAAGTCTCCCTCCTAATATTCACATTACTATGAGATTCAGTTCTGGATGGCTGCTTTTATGTTACCTCAGATGGTGGGTCTATGTGATGAATTATAGACAATAGGTTGAGGGCAGCCAACAGTGCATTTATGACAGATAATAAATGCACACTGCCAAACCAAGACAATTGAAGTGTGCCGTTCTGGAATGGAAAAAGAAAGAGAAAAAGGAGTTCATAGGCAAAAATTGTGATATTGTGTCAACACTTTATTATGCTTCACCACCATGCAAAATCACTTCTATGAACTTGCTCAAAAATCAAACTAGATATATTTCACACATTTATGATTTTAGATTGGTTTGCCACTTTCCCCAAAGTGACTGAGTAAAGTTTCACGCACACTCAGAAAATACATCAAGAGTGTGTATGTTGGTGTGCAATTCACACAGAGATTTGTGTGTGTGAGAGCATTGACACTAAAAAATGAAACAATGGCAAATGATCTATGGTTGAACCTTAATTGATAAACCATTGATAGTAAACACAATTTGTTCAATGCCATTACCAGTATAAACCTTTGAATTTGAGTGATTTGGAAATCTCTGTGTTACATCTTTTTCACCGTATCTTAAAACACATCCAGCTATTCAGTCCAATCCATCAATATCTTATATTTAATTAACCATTTATATGTAGACAGTGTACATATTTGCAGACACAATCCCTCTGCAGACAAAATAACATCCCAGCATAAGATTTTATGAGTTTAGCCTCATTTTTTTCCAGTGAAGACAACCAGCATTGCTGCTGAACAGGTGCGTTTTGTTGTTAGCTACATGCTGCATTGACAGATTGAATGAGCTCCTTTGAGAGGTTATCCAATCAGCTAAGGCAGCGTGCATTATTACAAATGTATCAAATAAACAAACATAAACAAACTTATCTGATCAGCCTGCTCAAAAAAAAAAAAAAACAAGTCAAAAAACAATACAAAAGCCACTCGACAGCAACAGTAGGAAATTTATGGAATAGTGGTAAAATCTGTCTGAGTTACATATTTACAAAATATTGCAAATTTTATTGTCCATAACTTCAACTCCAACGTAATCTCAGGTTTATATCTTAAATCAGATGACAAACAAACACTTAAACCTGGTTCTCTGTTTTCAGAAACGTAAGATTTTGACAAGATTTTGACAAAAAAATAAGAAATAATTCCCCAGTCGTGGTTTTTATGGCACCTGTGGTATTATAGACAGCTCACTAATTAATCTCTTTATATCAGCTCACAGTATTACCTTAAATATGTGGTTGGTTAAAAAATAGATCTTTACATAAATGTATTCTATGGTTGGAACTTAAATTCTTCATGTCTTCAGTGCTCGTCTCAGCCAGTGTCTTCCACTATTGTTGCTTTTCGTATTGCACACCTGTTAAGAATACACAACATGTTACTAACAGCTACATGCGATGGAAGTGCTCAACATATAAAACAAAGGAAGGCAAGATATGTGTGTTTACATAGACATATCCCATATCTGCTTATGTTTTTAGAATATAAACCAAAGTATTGAACACATCAAATTTTCGGCCCTATGATGGATCTAGATGAAAAGTCAGAGGTTCAAAGTTTTTACAATTCATCCTCTGAGGATTATGAATGGCTGTACCAAATTTCACTGCAATCCATCTGATAGTTATTGATATATTTCAATAAAAAACAAAAATGTCAACCTCGTATTGTGTTGGAGGAAAAGTCAGGGGATCACCAAAGTCAGTGGGTTTCATCCTCTGGGGAACATGAATTAATTTCATGGCAATCCATCCAAAGTGGTGGATCGACAGACTGGCATTGCCATCCCTAGAGACATGCAACAAGCTAAAAACAGTGGGAACATGCACCACTACAATTTACTGGTAAAATACAAACTCAAAAAAGTGACGATACGACTTGGATTCTGATAGAATCATGTTACACGTAAATGTGAAACCCCAAATATGATCAAAATTTGGATCAGACTCCAAACCATATTATATACAAGTACATACATGTATATAATATACATGTAAACACAATTAAATAGGATTAAAAGCCAAAAGGTAAATGAAGACTTATGTCTTATTTCTCACTGTGCTATTACATTTTAAAGCAGGTGTTTTCAAAACATTTTAACATGTTGGTCAGTGTTAAAATGTGTAAGCTTTCATGTTATAGGATGTGATGTGCATACCATCAGCCTGACAGTTTCATATAAGATATTCACCTTGACTAACAGAGTCACTGCTGCAGCGTCACCTGTAGCACAGTATGAACACCAACAAAACACACACAGCAGGTTAGAATAATTATTCACAAGGAGTAATTTAATAATTCAAAAGACACAATATGCCACCTACTCCTTCCTTTATAGTCTTGGAAAGCTAGAACTCACCATGCACGCTTTGTCTGGTTCCTGCTTGTGCTTCATTAGCTCCTCCAATGTGAGCTCATCCTCCAGCTGCTGCTCCAGATCATTCTCAAAGCTCTTCGCCTCTGCACTGTTGGCACTCCTATGACAGATAACAGGCGGTTTAAAACAAGCCACAAGATCAGAGGTGTGCCTGAAAATGGGAGGGATTGTGACAGAAGACAAGAACAATAGGAATCAACTATTTTTTCCAACTTTTAAGATTGAAAACAATTGTCGAGAGCTGAAGTCCCACCAACTTGTAATCTCTTATAATAACCACTACATTTGATTCAAATCAGTGGTTTATAGAAATGTAGGGGATGACCTTATGTATAAAGTATTTGGCACACACAACAGAGCAACAGAGCGAATAAACTGTCAGGAGGAAGCAGATAAGGTGTGCCAAAGCAGTTTCTCAGGTTAAGCAGCGACAATGGATGAGTGGGAAAAGTGTAGAAGAAGACGCTAATTGGAAAGTTTTGAATGTGGAGGCGATAATTGGCGATGAGCCATCTGAAGGTGGTTTCACGTAGAATCTTAGGGTATATCTGATATGTACCTTGGTTTATACGTGAAGAAGGGATCAGAAGAGGGTGTGGCCAATAGGTCACCGCGTCCAAAGTTTGAATCCGCAGTGCTCTCAGTCTCGCTTCCGTCCTCTGTGGGAAAAAAACAGTTGTTGTATAAAAATTCACAAAGCAAAACCCAAGCAGTTTTTTGTTTTATTCATTTTTACCTGAATTGAGTTCCTTAACGAGTGATGACATTGTGTTGGTGATAGAGTCAGCAGCAATGAGTAGGTCATTTCTCAAATTTCTCCTTGGACCTTTGAAACACACACAAAAAAAGTTGTTTTTGAAATGTGATTACACACAGCTTCCAACCATACTTTGGACACCATATCCATAACTAAATGTGTGCTTCTGTGTGTGACGGTGTTTACCCTGAGCGAAGGCCTCCTGAACATCCCCTCCCACGCCCATGAGTGAGTCCTGAGGTGTGTGAGTAGGCGTCGTGCCGGCAGAGTCCGAGTGGATTGGTGTGGGGATCGGCCGGCTGATGGTGTGGCTGGGGGAAGAGCGTGGAGAGCCAGGACCCTGAGTCTGAAACGCATACAGACTGTTTTAGTGTTAACTAGTGCCACTGTGTTGGCATTATTAACAGAGGAACCCATGCTGTAAAGACAAGTCTGTAAGAAGAATATGATTTAATCTGGACCAAAAGGATGCAAACCTTCCACGAGCAATGCAACAAATATTTTAATCAAGAATTTTAATTCAAACTCCAAAAAATGTCTACAAACAGATCAGTTCAATAGCTGTTTAAGTCAACAGAGAAGCTCATTTGACCTAAAAGTACACCACAATAGGTTTATAAGTAATAAACATGCTAGACGTGTAAGGTAAGCTGCATTTTCATATTCATATTTTATCAGTCTTTTTCAAATACTCAACATGCTGTTAAAACACATTGATCTCTCTAAAAGCTTTTCAAATTATTTCCACAGACCAAACCACAAGTCAGCTGTCTGGTGAACACCCTGTATTTCCACATTTGAGATAAACTAAAGAATTACAGTACGTTCACCTCTTTAGTCCTTAAAAATGCTCACATTTTGTAGATACAAAGTTTTCACCTGACAACAGCAAAGCATTTCTTTAACGCGTGCAATCATTTTGAATTCAAGTGTAGTTTCATTCTCTTTTTGCTTCACATTTTTCACACTTACAGCTTGTTTCCGTTCCTCCTCCAGCTGAAAAACATTATTTATTGGCTCATGAAACAACAGCCACATTGCATTGAGTATTTCTGAAAAAAAATCCAATCCTTATTTCCTTCAGGACATGACAAGCAAGTGGCTTCCTAACATTGATCCTTTTAAGCTAATTAGATTGATATCCTCCCCACTTGAGCCAGTATAGTAAGCAGTTTATAAAGGCTTTGTGGAACTTCTGTCTTGTCAACTGCAGAAGTTATTCTCGCACTAAAGGGCAGACATGTTGTCTTGTATGGTGTGATGGAGCATAATCCCAAACTCAATAACTTCTTAACTTAACTTCTTAACTTGTCTGTCTGGACTCTTGTTTGGCAGCATGAGATACCTGAACATAACATGGCTAATCAGGGGCTTTAGTACAAAAAATATATGTGCGGGTACTTTTTGATGTTCCAAATTTGTAACAAAGACCAAAACACAGCACTGGACCCTGTTGTCATTCACAAACCGACGGACAGGTCTTTGAACAGGACTAACACTAGACATCAACTAGATCATACGTTTTTCTGATGCCGTCAATGCTACAAATATTGGATTTTTTTATATTGGAACGATATTGAATTTTTATCAGGTGAGAAATATTATAGATATTTCATCTATAGCTAAAAATCAATAATAATATATGTGAATGTCCTGAACCTTTTATTTTTACAGCCAAAAAATATGACATATTAGGCCTCAGAGACTATTAAAGATGTACTAATGGACATGTTGGGTAATTGCTTTCATTTGCTCACCTGCAAAGTGCAGTGTTTGCTTTATATGGAGTGATCACTCACAGCTGGGAGAAATTGTACTACAAGGGAAATTCATCATCTGGCCATATTGCTTACTACCTGCCTCAAAATGAGAAACAAAAAATACAAGCTACCTTACACATGTCCATGTAGTCGTAGAAAAACACGCAAACTTCAACTGATTCTGGCCAAGAAGCAAACATGAAACAAAATGACCAAAACCTTACTGTTTCACACATCAAACAGAAGGTGTGTTCGTTCAGTAATCACGAAGGCCTCTCAACTGCATTCTGTATTTGAGTCAAGTCAAAGAGATGAAAAGCACGACTGCAGTACCTTGAGAAGCATCATTAGTTGCTCCAGCTGCACCATGAGTTCCCTGCGACTCTCCTGCAGAGTAGACATTCTTTGTTCAAGCTCATCTTTGCGTTGCCTAACGGAGGAAACAAGTTGTACAACGTGATGATATCATGATGTTACATCAAAAGTGAAATGGGGGAAAATATGTGTACGTGCATCTGTAGACTCTAACATGTGCTGTTAATTCGTCCAGGAAAAAGCAATTACAATATGTACATTCTATTGCAGCCTAAGCAAAAATGTCTGTTATAAGCGCGCTGCACTGTGCAGGATTAAAGCGGGCACAGATACCTGAGAAGTCGTAGCTCCGCCAGCAGAGTGGGGTTCTGCTGACCCTTGTCAGGTGGTGGCTGGGAGGCTTCCTCATGCTGAAGGCGCAGCCGCTGGATTTCCTGCAGGATTTCTCTGTGAACAACATCCCAAACCATCTTACTATAAGCACTGTCCAAATAACTTCTTTTTGGCCACTTGGGGGCAGCGGAAACAAACTGTGAACACAACATTTTTTCACCTTGGTTATTTACACATCCAGCAGATACAGAGCAACATTGGTGTGTGTCCACCTGAATATAAGTCCAATATTCACTCTATTTCAGCAGGTTTTGGTCTCTACTAAATCCCAGAGGAAAATATCTGGCTCTATAGCTGCTAAATGCTCTGATGTGTTTACCAGCTAGTTGCTAACTTTGTCTGCTGTGGCCAAAATCGAGAGAGGTGGACCAAAACAGTACAGAACCTTTGTCTCCACTTTGGTATCATTATTCACTATTATGTATTCCTTTCACTTTAATGTTTAAACTAAAGTTAACTAAATGTACTAAAAACTAAATATTTACTTTGAATAAGTCTTCCTAACTGTTTTTCTTTTTGTCTTACCCTATTTGACCTTTTTAAAGCAATTTGTAAGGCACAATCAATTTATCACTGTCTGAAAAATGCTATATAAATAACTTATCTTGTCTTGCATGACCCAATATCCATTGGCCTATATTCCTTACAGCATTCATGCAGTTACTTAAAAATGTTAATATTTAGTAAGGAAACATCATACTGTGGCTAATAATGAAGGTGTTTAATAATAACAATGGTAGTTTTCAGTAATGACTGTGCTTTGAGGTCTATTTATTCTGTCAGATTAGGAATCTCAAGGTGAATTTTGTTGTTGTTGAATTAAAAAAAAGAAGAAAAGAGACAAACAGAAAATAACTGAACAGTATCACCAAAGCAGTCATCCCTAACCTGTTTTTGCTCTCGAGCTCTGCAATGAGCTGCCGCTGCTGTTTGTTGGCATCCAGAGAGCAGGGGGGGTCTGTGGGGACCCTCTGCTGTTGAGCCTGTCGGTGAAACCAAGCAAGAGACATCACGTGACCCAGCTCTACCTGTGGATGATGTCATCCACTACCTTATCTTATATCTCACAGGGGAACAAAACAGTCACCAGCCATCCATCAAGACCTGATCAGAATGTAAAAAGGCATACAGCTCTGTTAAGAAATGATCACCATCTTCATCATCTTAGCAAAAACAAGGACCAAAACCCCTGAAGGTAGGGTAGCAGCAAACGTTAAACCTTCTTCTCATCAAGGACAGATTGTTGGTCAATGGACACAGATGAAAGATGCAATGATAGTGTGTGCAATAAAAATGTGATATATATATATCTCACCGCAGCATCAGCAGCCAGTCTAGCAGCGTAGCGGGCGATGAGACTGTGCTCTTCGTCTTGATGGTTACTGCTCTCCAGCAAGCTGATCAAGAGGAAAATGGAGATAGGAGTCACAACATGAAACAGTTACTACAGCAAATATAAACTATGCAGAGAAAAACTGCAAAAATCCAAGAAAGTTTAGTTTGTTCACAAGTCAAATTAGTTAATTGGCAGGAAAGTTTCATAAGTTTAGCAGCAGAGGCCCCGCATAATCATGCTAAGCTACTTATGTAAAACCACAAAAGCAGGAATGAAGTTGGGATATTATATAAAAGTGGAGCTGAAGTAATCATTCGCTTTGTATTTAAAGGCCAGAAGGGTTACTTATACAGTCTGATCTCTGATTCTGTGAAAAACAATTACGCATTTGCAAGCACACATACAGTAAAAGCACTCAGGAGGATATGGGAGGGTCCGACAGAGCTGCTAATAAAATACAGATAGCCAACATGATGGATGCCACCAGCATTAAAACACACGCACAAGCATATTAGTGAGCACACACCCACACCGACACACAAAAACAACAGGCAACCCTATTTTTGTTGCTTGTAAATGAGGAAATAAGCAATACTGCAGATGACAATAAGGCAGAGAATATGTCACGATATTCCCTGTGATAAATAAAAACCAGTCCGTTTACACATCACTTTTGTTTTTAAAAATGTACACAAGGTTTTCTGGACCAAACACACCAAACTCTTGATAGAGATTACATTATAAGGAGGCAATCAAATCTTAGAAAACAGCAGCTAAAAGTGTTTAAAGTACTTGGTACCAATTAACTACATAATCTGCTTTAAGCATTTGGAGTTATACAACATTAAGGTGACAAATGTGAGACTATTTGCCCTTTATTTCTTTTACAAAGTTCAGTCAAAGACAATGATATGTACATTTTATGTACATGAATAACAATAATGCCTTGACAGAAGTGTCAAAGGTCGAGGTGACATGTTTGTAAAGCCGACAGCATGCAGCGTTAAGGCTGTAACACACTCAGGATAAAGTTAGGTTAGGGGGAGGATTGCGAGGTGGCAGTCCAGCAGAGCACATAGTTTCCACTGGTGTTCGGCAAACACAGCACCACACCAACTAACCATGTTTTGGGGTTGTTTTGAAGTAGATTCACATAGAGCCCAATCAGAGCATGTTCGTCAGCAAGTCTATCAGCAACATCGAGGTTGTAGTTCAACCTGGAACAGTGCAGGGTTTCACAAAACATAAAACATCACATTACTCAGGTGACAATAGACGGGGGTTGAGAGGGGAGAGGAAGCAGAGAGAGAAAAAGGGAGAGAACGCAACAAAGGAGAAGAGGAGGAGAGTGACTGAAAAGCAGCCATTCATGGGTGGCTAGAGAGAAACAAGGCCATATTATGTTTGGGAGAACGGCTAGAAGCACGATTAAGGACATGCCCAGCAAAAAAGACTCTACAAGCTTCATGCGCTGTTTACATTCTACAAGCATCAATCACTGAGTGCTCTATTATTAACACTATTGATAGTCATTATTTTTAAGTCAAACAATCTACCCCCCCAACAAGATATGTCAAGCATGCACAGTCTTTTTGATGTAGCTCCTATGGCTTTCCACCTGCATCACAAACTCCTATGGGAACCGTTCCTTCTGCCATTATAGAGGGCTGATGCAGAAATAGTAATATTAGAATTAATGTTTCA
>JAVQJL010078085.1:0-26839 GCA_036024295.1 Nannoperca obscura
TGTTTTTTTTTTGCTCTCAGATTTGTAGTCAGCATGCCTGAGCCCAAAATACATATATATGTACATTTTCTTATTGAGTTATAATCGAGACAGCTGCCGTAATTGTAACATCCTACTATTGAGCCCCTTCACTGAGAATGTGTTTGAGTCTGTCTGCTCTGTGCAACAGCCTACAGTGAGTTTAATAGGCTCTTCAGTCTGGCAGAGCTATTACGAAATCCAACACAGACCATTAGGCCGCATGGGCTTAATTGCACATTAATTGGATAATTAGTCCTGCACTTTGTTTTTCTCCCATTTTCTCAAATCTTCTCCCTCATTTTGGCAAGCGGTCATTCGCTAGATTTCCCTTTTGTCGTTATGTTTTTGAGCACAGTGCGAGAGTACAGTAGGTGGTGCAGTCATCCTGTGGCTGGAGATTTGCAGTGAGGAGGGTTGCGCCACGTGGGTGGGAGGCCAAGGCTGAAAGGATTGATGGAGCCCTAGGTTGTTCTCCTCCTGTGCTGTCATGTTGACCCACAATACATGCTGTGTTTGTGTCTCCGCCAGCACAGAAACCAGGAAGATGCATGCATAGTTAAATAGGCAACAATTCTCTAGTGTGCAAGGTGCATTATTTATGAACTTTTCTTTTTATTCATCCCTTCCTCATATTTCTCCCCGCCATTATTGTCTATGCTTTAGGCGTGTGCCTCAGCACTCTCAGATTGCTGCCATTAAACCCAGGGAGCCATCTGATGGAGTTATCAAAGTAAATGTTTGGCACATTTGATAGCATTTGAAATATCCTCCTGTAATAAAGCTCTCTGGGGAGAAAGAGGGACAGGCTTTTCATGCAAATAGCCGGTTTTCTGATATCACACAGTGTGGAAATTTCCACATTTATCTCAGCGCTGTCAACTAACACACAGAGCACCTACTAATATGGAGGTTGCTGTTTGGCTAGGTGAGAGATGGAGGAAAAATGTTCGCCATATGACATCAGGCTAGGCAGCACTTAATGAACTCATTATCTTAAATTTACAAGCAATGAATCTACCAAGCTGCAGTTTGAGTTAAGTGTGATTTTATTGTACACATGGTATACACATGGAAGCCAGACAATTAGAAAAAGCAGAAGATGTGGAAGAAGAAATATATAATCATATTTTAGTTTTGGAATGTTATTCTGTATTTTCAAATGGCTGGTGTGGTGTATAAGTGCAGACCTTGTATGTAGTGATAGACTGTGAACTGCTCTGCCTTAATGAGCAAAGCATTGTCGTCCTTTACCAGACCCTGATAGGTCTCCTACTGATTAGACAAGTTAAAGCTCAGCCTTTATTATTCCCAGAAGAAGCAGCGCAGGCTTTTGTCTCTGTGTTACGATCATTCCAAAGGGTTCAAATGCTCTTTATGAACATGGGTCTCTTTTCGTTTTGTTTATTATTCATCTCGTCCAATTACCATTCTAAAGGGGGAGTGTTTCTCGCCAGGCGCTGGGGAATGGGAGATTAAAAGGCAATGAGGAAACATCTGTGTCTCTGCTTTGCCACAAATCTGCATCTCATTCCTACCACTGGCATCCAAATAGACAGTGCCTACAATGCAGGGAAAAAAGTAAAACACCAAGGCGCACAGGGCTAGCGAATAGAGGGAAGGGTTACCATAGAAACACATACCTCACATGGGTTTATGGGCTGCATCCTATCACATGCTATCAATTACCATAAATCTTCTGGCAGCGAGGGCGGTGGTTAAGGTGCACCTCAGCAGTGAATGACAATGTGTTGATCTCCACATATCTGGAGAGATGCATCCCGGCTCTTTAAATCAAGAGGAAAATGGCATCAGATTTAGCTTGTGACAATAGAAAGATGGAGAGTGCCTCTAATGCGTGCCTTTCATGAGCTTGTGTGCAAACAGATATTGAAAATCAGAAAGCGGATGCTGGCTGCCTTTCCTGTATATTCATGTCACTGTGGAGGTGAATGATGGCAAAATCAAAACTTAGTGGAAGGCATAATGCACCACAAAGCTATACATTTATGCCTGATAATCTTTGACTGGGTGTCATCTTGCTTATTCCATTCACTCAATGTACAGCTGCCTGCACATAAAAAGCCAGCAGTAAGAACTGTGTCAGAGCACAGCGGTACATCAGTGCAATTTCCACAAATGGCATCTTTTCCCAAGCTTCCATCCTCTCGACCTCTGGTGCCGAGCAACGACGCTGAGAGCATTATCAGATGTGTTTGAGCAGCTCCCATCAGCACGACCCCGGTGGGCGGTACAGATATTGAGTGACCTTTTCTGCATGGCTCCCTGATATTAACGCAATCTCCCCGCCTTATTACCATGGGAACATTTCACAGAGTATTAGACTTAATAAATGACTTTTTTCTTGCCTTCCATCTCTCTTCTCTCTTCGCCACCTTTCTCCCCGATTCTCCCCAGCCCTGTTCCCCTCGTCTTCCCTCCTCCTGAACCGATAACCCGACCTCCCCAGGGGCCCGGCCTCCATAATCGCGTCAGTTCACGGCCCTCTTATTCCAGCAGAATTGCTTAATTGGTATGTGTTCTACATAACTGTTGGAGTATTAGACTCACAAATGAAGGTTAGAACCTCAGTGCTTGTAATCGACTGAAAGAAATTGATTTGTGCTCAGCTGCCCTTCTGGGACGAGACTTTATGGTTCTCTGAAGAAATGAAGCTTTTATAATTGTGTGTTCTCCACCCCCTCCTCTCCTGGCCTCTCTCTCTCTCTCTCTCTTTTTCTCATTTCCTCCCTGTTAACTGCTTTGTTGACATTCATCAAAAGGCAAGACGCTGGCAATTTATAGGTGATGTGTGTCTGGTCTTCCATGTTACAATGCACTTGGCATACACTACAAGTTCCCGGCTGTAAAGCAGGTGTAGAGTGCTGAGCAGTGAATATCTGTGTGTCTTTTTTTTCCCAAAGGGAAATCTAATCATAGCTTAGGTACTCTGTCAATGGAAATGTGATTGCATTATGTGTGATACTGTAGAATGCGTGAGCGGCTTCGCTTTAACCAATCCTGACCAATGAGCATAAATTGTCTTATGATTGATCTTCTTGGATTGTGTGGCGCTTTAAGGCTTTGCATCAATAGCTGAATGTGTGTGATTAACAAGGGCCTTGTCACAGCTTTGTGGCGGAGGAACGAAAGTGGTCAGCAGGGGGAAATGCAGTAATGCGGATCCATCCCAGTTTAAAGGAAGACAGCAGGTCACATGCAGGCACAGACTTTATTCAGATTCAGATTCAGTATTGTACTCTTTTCCATCATACAGTTATCTAAAAAGACAAAGCCTCTATAGTTTTCTTTATTTCTCAATCATGCACTCAATATTTTATATACTTATGTTACTGCTCTATAAAAGTATATAATATGTCACCAGCATTCATAATATTTCTCTGAGAGTGACAGGAAGTACACTGAATTAAAGGGCTAGGAAATAACACAGATTTAACGTGAGAAAATCAAATAGACTTTATCCTGCGGGACTGTGCTGCTGCCACTGTCTGGCTAGTGTCTTATGCATGATAACTTCCTCTGACTTAGGTGACCGTAGATTATCCATGCCTGCTTCCCAGGAGGGCAGACTTAGATGTTCTCGGCGCAGAGGTTTGCTCAACGCAAAATCACATTTCACACTTGCGCTAATGTCACCCAGCGAGTGAAGAGGAGTGAGAACCGGCAGGTGGGGTTTACAAATGAGAACACCCCGAACCGCAAGCCACCCTGACACCAGATGCTGATTCGATTATGGGGTGACATGTAAGCGAGTGTATGAATGTATGGAGCAGGGGTTTGGGGGGGGGGGGGGGGGGGGGGGGTTTTTGGGTGTATTTATTTAGATTTTGTCCAAATGAAAGTGTCACCTTTGAGACTGACAAGGTTTTTGACAACATGGGAGTGGTTTCAGGGAGAGATGGGGTTTGTTTGCTCACTGCAGAGTTAAATTTGCGAGATGAGACCATGTTTGTTTGTTGATTTTTCTTGGGGCACATTCTACCATGTGAAGTTGATCTTTTTTTGTGTTTTAGGTGCGATTGCAAGTTCGCTTGAAGTGCTATCTGTTTGTGTTGAGATAAGTTTAGCGGAAAATTAGCACATTCAATAGTTCAGTACTTTGATGTGTCTGCCACTTGGTGTCTTAAATTCTAACAAAGAAACTTTCTTAAATGCTGACACCATGTCATTATTATAGCACATTAGTGTTTAGAGCTGTAGGTCTTTAAAATTATTGATAACTTTTAGAGAACTTTCACGAAAGTATTGCTTTTGTCAAAAACATATTCATTATATGTGTAGTACCTCATGGAACTGGCTTGTAATTTACCGTCTCACAATCAGGCTAACGGTTCACCGCTAGTGATTTTTCCCTGGAATGTCGCCACAAACACCTCGTTCGTAATACTGCAAATGCAAGGGCTTTCAATAGTGGGCGATAGACTCAGTCACCATTGTGTTGCCTCATTTGGTCATAGATAGTGATTTAACAGATATTTTAAAAAAGAATTCTCTGCAGGTATATAACTTAAAGGATATCTGTGTAATGTGTGATGTGATGTGCCTTTGCTCGGTTTTTAAAGAGAGGAAGTTGGTTGTAGACCAGGATGAACCTCCTCACAATCAAGTATTCTTTATATGTGAACATCCCTTTTTCTTCAATCCTTAGTAATTGCCAGCAGATACAAATTGAGCTATGACAGCCTGTAACAGCAGTACCACTCTAACCCAACTGCCTAATCAACTCTGTGTGATTTAACGGTGCATCCTAAGCATTAGCATTCCAGAGCCGGATCCCTCTTGGATCCAGGCTAGGATTATCCAAGCTCTTAACATCTTAGCTAAGCTGGTTAACACCTGTTTTTATTGACATCTGAACACCATCCGAGGCGCCTCGTCTTCTGTGGTTTTAAAAGATCTTCTCTTGCTCTTTCCAGTACGCTACTCACTCCTCTTCGTCTAGGATGTAACCTACATAAATGACGTTGTTGTTTTTCCCACCACAACTGATGGTAGCAGGTCAGCAGCTTAACTATGGAGACGTTTGCAGTTACAGTTTACAGAAGTTTACATTCTCACAAAGAATCTTATTGCAGCGCTATTTATAATATGGCTACATTAGAGGTAAGTCAAGATACTTTGAGTCAGATATAGATCACTTGATTACAGCTAGACCTAGTGTTTTGGGGGATTTCTTGCCAGTTCCAAGTCTAGACATGAGCTACAATTTCAAGAATCTAATACTTTACTGTACATTCTTGCTCACAAATTTCAGAGTAATTTGCCAGAGAAAAAAAGAATACAGGCCGTCTTTATTTGTTTATTGGCCTAATATTTCCACTGAGGCCCGCCTTTAACCCAGTGTAACTGATGTAATATTCTATAAAAAACATTCAGGCTGTTGATACAGTCTGGGAGATTCTGGTTAGCAGTGGCTGTGTAGACTCAGAGAAATCCTCAGACTTGTGTGTGTGAGTCTGTTTCAAAAAGTCTTTCCAGGGTCAGTGGTGGAAACTTTGAAGAATGTCCCAGGATTTGTCTAAATCATGAGGTATGGATCCTCTTAAGCATTGCTGGCAAATAAAGCTCAGCCCTATCAATGATTCCATTAACCTAAATTCCAAACCAGGCTTCACAACATGACCATATTAACCCCTCAGATTTAACCAAGCTCTTGATCCCTTGCTATTTCAATAGATGGGAATGAACGGTCACACATTTGTCTGGCTACCAGCTATGTTTCCTGCCCCAGACAAAGAATTATCTGTAATATGACCCAATGTTTATCTTTGGCCTTTATGTGTCCACATGTTTTCTGGTAATTTTTCTCCTACCCCATAACTGTAACAGAAGCTTAGCCATATTAGGCTTTGGCAGTGGTGATGTAAGATGATATGGTATTTAGAAAGGACAAGGACAGAATCCCAATCTGCTGGTTTTTACCTTTTCTCGATGAACAATAATCATTCCAGGCTAACAGAGCCGGAACGAGCAGAGAAGAGAAAGAAACGAGTGTCTGCCTTCATTAGGACAAAGGGAGGGTGAGCAGGAGAGCATCTGACAAGCCAGTAACGCCTCATTGTCCCTGATCTCAAGTTTCATAAATTTCCACGGCTCTCGTTAAAGGACGTGTCGCTGCTGTCACCAGGCGCTAACTCGTTATCTCCTCAACGCCGTAAAACGCTGTAATTAACATTCAACAACTGTAACCGATCCAGCGCTCTTCCTCTCTAGCCGCTAATTGCCACATTATTGTGCTTGCTCATAAGTGGGCCTTTTGTGTGTGTATTTGTGGGTACACATTTCTGTGGTTCATTTTGATTGTAAATAGAGGTGAGAAAGCAGTTCCTCTGAGCTCACAGGTTAAGAGTGTTCTTGCAGTTTTCCTCGCACGAGTCATTGAGTTTATTCCTCAGTCAGAGACTCATCTAAATAGTATTTTTTCTGAATATCTTTGCATACATATGGACATTTTAAATGCTGTCTGTCTAAGCGCTGATAAATTAAAGCTTTGTGGACAGATGCTTTTAGTAGAATCCTCATGGGTAACGCAACCTATTTTTACCGTTGAAGAGCGTATTGGAGGCCCATTTGTTGAAATCACAATTACTATAATTACAAATTTCAAGGCAATGCCTGCCTGTGGTTGTGAGGACACAGAGTGTACTATTATTTAGGAAGCTGCATCATTCTCCTCTCAGCCATGCATGTGTGCTCCTCTTAAATCATGTCCTCCATTTCATTAAACACAACCTCCAGTTGGGAATGTATAGCTGTTATGCTGCTGTCCACATTCAATGGCACACAGAGAAAGCTCATTACTCTTAGCGATATTTTCTTTGATAGTTTCCTGTAGATATCCAGCAGCGTCAACTCCATTTTAGTAGGAAATGTTTTTGTTTTCCTCTTAGCTGCCCTGCATGACCCTACTGGACCAGCAGCCATCACAACAAGGCCTTATGAATAATTAGTCTGGGTCAACTGATACTCTCCGGCTCCACACACCACTGTCATTTACTCTGCCAGTGCCAGCCAAAAGCCAATGAGCTGTGTGCAATTCTGCTCAATTGAATCAGTTTAAGTTGATGCAGCTCTTGTTATGTGAAGGTAAACGGCTAGATGTAAGTTGATACTAGGGCTACCCTTGAGGCCAAGTGTGGAACAGGAGAAGGGCCGTCAAATTAGAAGAGTCACAGGGACCATGTTTGGAGACTTCTATGGTGGTCTGACACAGATATGCAATCACCTGGTGCTTTATGTGTATGCTACTGGCCCGGCGTTTCATTCTCTAGGGATTAGAGTGAATGCCAGGGTAGGGTTTCCAAGAGCCAAGACGGCCCCGAGAGGACAAACAAAACCAAATGGTTGAATAGAGTTTCTTGTCTTGGTTTCATGTTCGGGTCAGAGGAGATGTGGTGCAGGTGTCTGGGGATTCAAGTGTGTATCTACGGAGTAGGTTAAGCTTTATGGTTGGACACATGATGTGCATGTCCTGCTTACTATGAAAAATATAATTAGCATTATTATACTCAAACCAGTTAGTGACACCTCATACAGAAGCATCTGCATTCATTATGTTTCTCCAGTCATTTAGCAGGTTTTTCCACTGTGTATGTGTCACTTTCAGAAGCTAGAAAACTAAGCTTGTGTGTTTATTTCACAGGACTAAGTTTCAGTTTGTGTTAGGTTGTGGCTTAACCCCATACGTAGATAACCTGCTCTTTTAGCAACTCTGTTTGCGCAATAGGCACATAGGTTGTGGTTTTTCTCACATTTCTCACAACGACTCACCACCAACGAAACTGCTGTAGCTGCAGAGTTTGAACTCTCACTGCCTGTCCTCCTCCCTGTTAGAGTTCTGTGGAAATGAACACCATCTCAGAAAATATAGATAATTTACCAGAGAGCTGACATCAAGAAAGTGAAACAACTTTTAAAACGTGTCACAGATGTTGGTTTTGCTGGCACTGCTTTTGCAGACTTTGGAAGACACTGGATCTATTTCTGACCAAATGACAAACATTCTAGTTCCATTCATCTATTCATTAGAAACCAACCTTCTATTTAGGTTGTCATTTTCATGCCCATATCACCTCTAATTGGACCTGTAACATCAACAAGACTATCTGCAGTCTCCACACTTTCCCAGATTGGACAAAGATCTGGAAAAAATTAGCTCCGACTGTGATGAGTTTTAAAGATAGGAAAGATGCTGGCAGGCTAGCAAAAAGGTCCTTTTACGAGCACCACGAACAAAGGAGAATTTATTCTCCTCAGGGGTTTGCAGAGGAGAAGATGGGAAGCATAAATGAAGGCGAGTGTCATCATATGGCTTTTTTAAAATGAGATTGTTGAAGATAGATCTAATTTTAATTTGGGCTAATGCGAGGAACACTATCAGCCATTGACCAAGGGTGTCTTATGACCGACTTGACGTACTTCGCTCAACAGTCTTGTGCTTTTACTCTGCAGTTTCAGTTCAGAGACCAGGCCAAGTGCAGAAAAAGGGTAATTTTAAAAGCTCCTGCACTCGCTGTTTAGTTCATGAACTTGAGTACCCCACCTCCTTCTTTCCCTTCAGCTCCTGGAAGCACAACTATATTAGTATCTCCCAGAGAGTGTCAAGCAAGTCTGCTGCTTCTGTTTACAGGCTATTCAATCACTATAAGTACTAGTGGCAGACTGATTTTCTTGGAAACACATTTGCCACAATCCCCCCCTGGCTCCTTACATGCAAGGTATTTATCATATGAAAATTTGGAACTATCTGACTCTCCTATTTTACTCGCCTTGTCCTAGAGCTGGGACTGGTAAAACATTGTAATATATGTACTGCTGTCAAAATTGAACATAAAAATATCACAGAAAACCGTGAGATTTACGCTCTGTCATAGGAAAGTGGTTACTTTTATAACACCATCGTGCTGGAGATAACATCTCACAGCTTCCAAGTAGTCTTACGGTGAAAATGGATCATTTGATTTTATTTGTTTTTTTAGTTGTCAGTGACACACACAGAAAAGAGTTGTGTACTTTAAGCAACAATCAAGATGAAAAAAGTGGCTGCAGTGTCAATTTATTTTTAGTTTGTTTAGCATATGTAGCAGCTGGAAATACTGCAGTGTGCCACCTCATATCACACTTGTGTGTGTGTGTGTGTGTGTGTGTGTGTGTGTGTGTGTGCATGCTAGTGACCTCAAACCTGGCGACAGCCCCTGCTAACAGCTGGTTTTCTGCCAGTTTTTCTGCAAGGCTATGAGAAAATTAGCTGAGCTGTGCGGTGGCTTGTAGCACCCTAATATAGCATTAAGCAGGGTGACCAGGCTCACTCAAGATTGATGACTGTTGTCTATCCGACCGCACTTTGCATCTTTAGTATGATGTCCTTGTTCTCAAGGTCACAGGTCACATTCATAAAATTACATACATGAAGCCTTTTTCACACCATATTCCCCTTAGGTTAAACAGAGCCTAAGTAATAGTGCTGTGTAGATTATTGTAAGCGAATGTAGCCCAACCACTTAGACCTACATCAACAGTGTCTGTGACCGCTGTGTCCTTATAGCTAGAATGTCAGTTTAAGTCATCACTGAACTCTAATAAAAGGTCAACCTGTGAGACCCTCCCAGCATCTATACAAATAAACAACATGCAGGGGATGGAGTGTCAGCATGTCCTTAATCATGCCTGCGCTGTCTTTATCTCTTTCAGGCTTTGCTCTTTTTCTCTTTGTTAGCCTCCCTCTGACCTGCCTATTTACCCAGCATCCCCCTCTGTAACGAGAGCGTTCGTTCATCAGCCATGTTTAAATTGCAGACAGGATTAACTTGGCTAAAGACTTAATGCGCATGCACAGTCACCCCATGCTCTGTTTGCTGTTTCCAGGCCGCAGATCGACAAGCAGCTCTGTTAGGCTTCCCTCGGTTGCTTGTTCTCTGTCTCTCTTGGCTCCCTGGGCCTCCTCCCCCTCCTCCCTTGTCCTCATTTTGCCTGAATTAATTGAGTTCTCATTTTTGTGAGAAAGCTCACAGGAGAGCTGTGTGAGAAAAGTGATAGAAAGAATGAGAGAGACAGAGAGAGATCAGTTGCAGAAGCCTAGAGGGCATAGCTCTCCCAGAGGTAGGCAGTCGCCAGTTTCCTGGGGGACGGCGAGGCCCCTCTGCAGTGACTTATATCGTTATCCTCTCAACAGTCACCCCTCAGCATTTCAGATAAGACCCAAAGGCTGGTGGTCAGGGTCAGGCAAATGTGCTTCTTCACCCCCCAGCCCAAGGGAGGCTGCGACCTAATTTAAGCTCTTTGTGTCTGTAAAGCTAAATGGAAACACTTAAAATGGTTAGGTGTTGGTAAATTATGCCAAAAAAGACAATTAAGACACATTAACGCATGAGTACCGCTATGTTTCTTTTGCTGATAGCGATGATGCTAGCCAGCAAGGTCAGCAACTACCAAACTCAACAACACAAAAGCCAGCCAAGCAGATTTTACTTAAGTGAAGTCAATTTTAGGACCCACCATGCTTAGAAAACACAGCTCTCATTGTGCAGGCTTGGCCGTGACATTTGATGCTTCAACAAACTAAATGCTAACCAAAGCGCTAAATATGTGACCCAAAAACTAGGTAGAATTGTTGCTGTGGGAACAACCCACAGGCAGGACATGATATTGTGGTTTGCCTTAGTTTAACTTAGATGTGGAAATAGTAGGCGTGATGTGTGGACTCTACCTTGGCCTGAACCCTTTCAATTATGAACCATTACAACTTCTCCTTTTGCAATATTAATGCACGGACAGATCACTCCTTCAGATGTCTTAGGTTGCTGTAAGTTGAGATAAACACTTGCCGAGTTGTAACAGCCAATCACCCGCCTCTATTCCTCAATGTCACTGCCTTAGCACTCAATAATTTAAAGCTTGGCGGTAATGAGCTCCCCGTAGGCCCTGTCCCCAAGGAGCCTCCCCGCTGTGCCTCCAATGTAATGTAGTTATATCTCATGTCAGCTTTCAAATCAATTACATTTCTATCTGATGGCTATGTAATTGCGCCTGATTGAGTTTTTGGCACGCCAGCCAAGTGTGTGGTTCCTAAACTCAAGCCAGTCAAAACAGGAAGCTTCATCAAATGAAACTGTATTTCATCCTGATTGAGGCTGCTTGCATGATAAGCACAACTGTAATTATGATAATAATAATAGCAATCTGTGTTTTCTCAGCTTTGTTGTTTTTTCCTCCTTGCTCTCCAGATGAAATTTTGCCCCAAGGACTACGAACAACATTTGCTTTACGCAAGATGCGAAGGCTGATTTGATTGTTTGCAGCATGTGCAATTTAGTAGATTAAATGCAAACCATAATGCTTTTGTATACATTTTAAGTGTCTGGAGTCTCAGTTAGTTTTAGCGCAGCAAACATTTTTCTTGCAGGACGACACTGTTACTAGAGCCGTAGTGATTTTTACCTGTTATGCTTAGATTCTGTCAGATGTCACACTGCACTGCCAACAGAAGTCATATTGTCTCTTGGCATAATGCCTAGAAATAACAAGCTAACCTCTTACCTACAGCAACTAGCTGACAGCTAAGGTCAGAGCAATAATGTTATTCTGTCTGTCAGATCTTTCAGAGCAGAATTTCATTCACACAAGATTGAATGGATTAATAGATGGATAGATGGATGGACCGACAGATGGACACTCAGATGGATGAATGTACACATGGATAGATGGATGGATGATGAATGGACGAAAGGATGAATGGATAGACAAATGCACACATGGATGGATGGACGAATGGAAATACGGATGGATAGATGGATCAACAGAATGCATGCCTGGATGGACAGAGGGAATACTCTAATGGAGTGGTATTGAGATAGATGAGGGGGAGGATGCTGTGGTTAGGTGCATCAGCAACTAAATAGAGATGAATTGTGGCTGCTGTCAGTAGCTCTAAGTATAACCGACATAGTAAAGCAGCCTGGCTCATCCATAATCAGACAAAGATTGTCTTCCCGCCAGAAGAGAACTTCTTTAGAAATAAAGCACTGACAGCATCTACCAATCTGTCTTTCTATCCTCACATCATCCCTTTTCTTTTTATATCCCCTTACTCTTGGTGTTCTTGCCCTTTAAATCTCCTCACTTGTATTATTTTCTCCTCATTTCTCTTTCTAAGGTCTTACGTCTCTTGCTCTCTCTCTCCAACACTGTCTTTTGTGTTAACAGCCTTCCATTTTTTTGCGGTGGGAGAGCCACTGGGTGCACATCTACAATCTTGCCTTTCATTTCATGGCTTCTGGAAATGGATGTTTTACTGCCTTCATTAAGGCATGCAGCAGTCAGCACCGTGTTTTCCCTCTGAAGTTTAGCTCCATGAACCTCGCCATTAGAGGACATTATGGCCCCAGATTTCAGGGCACAGTGGAACACTATATAATTTGATTAGTGTTATTAATCAAGTGGAATACCGCTCCTTTCACCCCCATCTCCCTCCCCTCCTCCTTTTTGCCATTTCACTCCTGCTTTCAAACCCTTCAAATGGAACGTTCCCTCTTCTTCCTCCCTTTATCCGTACACCTCTCTATCGCCTGCACTACAACATACATGCAGTGAAAGTGACACAAGACCGTGTGCCGTCCCTTTTAAAAACAATGATTTACCACTTGTTTTTTCTCCCCCTTCACAACCTCCCCCACCCCTCTCCAACCTATGCCCCCCTCTCTCTTAGCCCAGAACATAAATCAATTGAGATGAAAGTTCCATAATTGTGCTTGCTGGGAGGGATTTGAGCAAAATTGCGCTATGAATTTTTTAAAGGGAATTTTTACTAGCTGTTCAGCGAGACTTGGGAGGCGAAGGAAGGTGAGGCCATGAGGATTTATGGGCCTGGATTCTTCATTACTGAAGTAATTTTCCTGCAAATGATAGTGCAGCACCCTGGAGGGGGAGCGCTGCCCGCCTGGGAGAGTACAAACCTGCTTAATCTCTCGTGGAGAGAGAGCAGCTCAGAGCACTAATATCATCTGTAAGCGACTGAGGCTCCATTTGTCCACATCTAAACCGCAGCTAGTGTATTTGTGAGTCATAGTAATTGATTGCTCAGATTCGTTCCAAGAGTAGACTTTACACGTTGATTTCATTACGAAGGACAGTTATTTTAGAACTGCTAGGAAACATGCTGCGGGTCATTTTCATGATACACTGTTTTCATAAAATATGTACATTTTGTCAGACATTTAAAGTGTTCAGTATGATTTGTCCAGCTGTACACGTGCTCTGCTGTAGCTGAGGGATTAATTGGGCTAGACATAACATAGTCTATTATAAAATTAAGATGGAGGTGAGGAAGAACAAGGATTTTAAGAGTAGACAAGGTCAGTTTTAATGATACCTAATACTTCTTCCTTTTTCTCTTTCTGTGGTTGACACCCTGTCTTTTGTGTATGGTGTTTATGTCCATCCTCGTGCTGATTTAGATCTGCCTTGCCAAGCTGTCATATTGTTTCTTCAGCGAGGTTCTCCACCTATCTGTTTGGTCTTTCCTCCCTCCTCATTTTAACCTTCCTCAGTCCAATATGGCTGACGTTCTGTCTCCATCTCTTTAGGTGCAGCCAGCAGCAGTGGCCCTCCTCAAGGTTAGTGCGTCCACGATGCCAGGTCTCATTCTTTATCCTGCCTGCCGTCCACTCAATTTTACAGCTCAGTAGCTTGAGAAGCAGAAGGGGTAAATCTGCTGCAAGAAGGAGAAAGAGAGAGAGGAGAGAAGGAAGGGAGAAACAAAATTATTGTGCACCCTGTCGCCAATTCAAGAGGATCTCATTCCAGGCACACTAATAACTCAAGACAATTAGTCACTTCTCACTAGGCCAGACCTGAGACTCACTTGAGGGCCAAAAAGATGCAGGGAGTAGTAGACCGACTAGCATGGCTAAGCACTGCAGTTATGGGAGTGAATCAGTGGAGAGAGGGGCAACTTAGGGATGAAATGGCTGCTGGAACGGCTCCTTGGGGACGTTTGTGCAACACTGACATAGAAATAGGAGAATGGAACATGGGACTAATGCACTGATAAGTCATAAAGATCTGTACAAAATGCTGCATCTTAAAAATGTCTCTAAAAATGAATAATTGTTCTTATTCCAGATTCTAAGATCACATTGAATGCAGTTAATGTATGTGTTCATTTTGATCTTCTTGTAAATAATGTTTCATGCATAACCTTTTTTTAAACATTCATCAAGAGAGCAATGTGAGTTGTTTGTTAAGTTTCACCTATTAGGAGGTCTGAGGTAGTTTATTGCCAAAGATGAGACATGAAGCTCCAGCCACCATATGCTCCCGAACAAAAGTGAAGCGTGACTAAGGTGGGTGGTGCGTGGAAGATCAGGGAGTGGAAAGAGAGAAAAGTTTGTCCTGGGCCCTCTGCAGAGACGCAGCGTGACCAATTGAGGTGAAGGGGATGAATGAGGCCATTCACTGGGCCTAATGAAAGAGTTCCTGCTGGGCCATGAATGAGGGTGGGCCCATCTGCACCACATAGGCGTGCACAAACCAGTGACCTCGAAAATTACCCAGGAAGCACTTTGGGACAGTCACCCCAGCAACAGGCTGGGGTGCGCATAGTAACCAGGCGTTTCAATCAGTGCCTGGCAGCTTCTTAAACAGAGCAAAGTTTTTCTCTGTATTGAAAGAACTCGGTGTGAAATCAACTTTGAGGGACACCCCCCAGTTTTTTTAATGGGGGGAGCTGCCATGTGAAAACTTCCAGGAGCTCTCACCATCTTTGAGAGGTGTGGGATGCTGCCCTTAGGACTTCTTGTCTCAAGACACAAAGACCTGTTTGTGTTAGTTACAGATGTATATGTGCTGCCTGAGTGTATAGGCAGTGCTGTATGTAGGTTAATTAGGTTCAGGGGATGTATAGTGACTGAGAGGTTTAGGAGGCTGTGAAATAGATCCAGTTATAAGGATTCCAGATAAGGAGAGAGATTCCTTCAGCACCCCTGAGGACTGGACATTAAGTTTACAAGCATCTTCAAGGATCTGGTTCATTGGATTTTATCTGTGTTATTTGGTTTAATATATTCACTCTTGATGAGCCACAGGCATGCAGGTCATTGAAGTTCCATTCCCGTCTCCGTTTCCTCACGGAACTTTTGACAGCGTGAAATGACAATCCGCCCCTGCACGCATCTCCCACGTCAAAAAGTAATGAGATTGTGCTGCTGGAAATATCACTACAAAGCATCAGGCCTGCACTCGGGTCTGACTGCACCTTCAAACAGCGTTGCCTGCCAGCTCGCCTGCCTCGCCTGCCTGCTGAAAAAGAAACGAACAAAAACAATCAGAATCAGAGACAGAGAAACGGCAAGGGAAGCTCCCCACGCTGAGACAAACGAACACGCCAGGGTCTTTCATCCTGAGAGTGATTAGCCATCCGAAACGTTTTAAAACCTCGCTTTGAGTGTGTTCCTCAAACGAAAGAGTTCCATTGAGGAGTGGTGGTGAGATGTTTCTCGCTGGGAAGCGCCAGTGATCTAGTCTCTAATTGTGGCGTCCCTGACAAGGCTGGTGTGGCTGGGAGCTTTTTAAGCGGGGCTTTTTGCTACACTCTTGTTCCCCTCCTGTCAGATCCACCACCAAAGGCACCAGGGAACAAAAAGGCCCCTCAGAAACTGATCTTACATCCATCTGCGCATTGCTTTATGCATAAATACAGGCTTAATTTAACACTCTAATGGGCCCTGATGCTGGCCTAATGTGACCAAAATTACAATAGGTGCTGTAAATGCTGTGTTTGGTTGCAGATATGTGGTGTTAAGTAATGTAGCTGTATAATTGCTGTCTTCATCGCTCTCATGTTCTTTCATATTTCACTGATCGAAGTCTCTCAGCTTCAGAGAAGATGCAAAGATTCTGACACATTGGCAATAGTGTTACCCTTCTTCTGCAGTACAGCAGGAACAAAGTCATGTTCAAGGTCTTTGAGCGGCGTTCAGTAGAGCTGGTGGGAGCTTTCAAAATTTGGCACGGGAAACTTTTCGGATCCTCCACTGTTCAGGAGCCAGGTTGTCGAAAATTTGAGGAATCGAAGAGAGGCAGTTTGAAGAATCAAAGAGTCAGCGGTGGGAGAAAAAAGTGGGAGGAGTTGGAGGGGTAGAGAGGAGCGGAAAGGAGTGAAACCCTAGCTCATAAAAATCAGTATTATAACAACATTAATTGATGCTGCTGAGTGCCATATGTGACGCCATATGGAAAAGCTGCCCCAGAGGCCTGCTATAATAGACAGCCCGCAGCGGTGCACACAACTTGGCACATTTACAAACAAGGGACATCCCATTAATATCAGCCACACAGACCGAGCAGAAGACAGTGGGAGAGGGAGTGAGAGGGTGTTGGAGGGAAGGAGGGGGTGAGAAAATAAAGAGAGAGAACCAAGTTACCTCGTGTTTTGTTTAGTTGCCATCTTTAGTCTTCATCTTTTTTACTATTTATCTGCTTGCCTCGTACTGTAATTTCGACCAAATTAAGAGATTTACTTTAGATGCACATCAGTATGCATTTACAATCTCTGCTCTTCTACTCCCACAGTTCCTTAATTACAGTAATAAATGGCCCCTCCCTTCTGGGTTGATCAGGCCGCCCTCTGTCCGCCCAACTGTCACTCCCACCACAGATGCCCAGTGGTCCTTTCATCACACACACACACGCACACACACACAGACACACACTTTGTCAAGGTGCCATGAATCACCTCACCTGCTAAAGGCGGCATGAACGAGCTCTGTTTAACCTCTTGTATGCCTAATCACAGGGCAGCTGTTATTTACTGCTGCTGTCCACAGTTTCCACTGCTTGGTTGCTCACAGTGCTGTCCCTCTCTCACACTACATTATTTCTTATGTCTATGTTGATGTGGCCATTCTGCAAGAAAGTATTAACTGAAAATGTTGGTTTATGGGTAGTACATATTACATTTATTATAAATTAATTTAAAATAAGATTAATTAAGTTATTTATATCTTGTAATTCTTAGAATGCAATGGGCATAATGTCTGGGTAACAATTTGGTATTTTGTAAACTCAAATTTATGCAACTAATGATTATTTTTATTACTGAATAATCTGTTGATTATTGTTTCCACTAGTGAATTAATCATTTAGTCTGTAAATTGACCTACCAACAGTCCAAAACCAAAAGATATTCAATTACCAATGACATAAGCGGAAGAAAAGTAGCACATTTAAGAGGCAATATGTGAATATAAGGCACAGAAGCTCAATCATGGCAGCAAAGTTTGAGTTTGAGTCAAGTTTGAACTTTTTGATACTTTCATCCCGTGAAGATGTTTAGTTTTTCTTTCTCATATGATGATGATGATGTGATTAGTCCTGAGTGTGCCAAAGGATGTGCAAACAGACACACATATATCTGCCTTTACGGCCCCATATGTGTACATGCATCCGTTTTGCGTGAGGCTCTTTTAGCTCTTCTCACGTGCCTAGAGCAGGGAGGGAGAAAGAGAGATCCTTACGAAACGGAGATGTCAGACATTCCGTTGAGCTTCATAGAATGTGAGACGAAACAAGAACAGTGTACAGCTGTTTCCTTCCTGACACAGAGGGAGGCAGATGAAGAGCAAAAAGAAAGAAAAGAAAGGAAGAGGGACGGAGGAAAAGGGAAAACGAGTGCGAGCTCTCCTCTCTGTGATGTGCACTGATGTAGCTGCAGCTCTAGGTCAAACGCTGCCAGTGTTTTGTGTTCATCTTCGTCTCGTCTCCCCAGTGCTCCCCTAAATTATTCACAGCCTGAAGATGTGCAATGTGTCTGCCTCTTCCCTTCCTCTCTCCTCCTTCACTCTGCGTTGCTCTCTGTCTCTGTTTCCCATCTTTTTCTTTTTTTCTCATGTGACGGCTTGTTTAAGAGGCAATGAACAGAAGTTTCTCCTTGCAAGCTGTTTAATCCCCTCCACCCCATCCCATCCCACATCCACTCATCTACTATCTACCACCCATCTTTCATCACTGACTCCATCTCCCACACTCCTCCTTTCATCCCTGCTCGTCCCTCCCTTTCCTCTCCCGGCTGCCAGACTAGAGCCATCCACTTCTTTTCTAAGGGGTAGGCTGCCAGCTGTTAGCATCAACTCCTTGGGAGCTCCTGCTCTCCCCCTGCATCTCTCAACCTCCCTCACTCTCTCTCATTTCATAGGATCCACGATGTAGGGATCGGGCTGACAGGGTGTTTTCTCCCCTCTGTTTCTTTCTTTTGTTTTTTTCTTCTTGTCTCAACTCTTTAATGATTTCCAGTGACTTTGTGCTCATTTTATCTAGCCGAGTTGAGAGATAAACCCCAAGTGTGCGCCCAATCCTCAGGCCAGTCGATGGCACTGATTAAAGATGTGCCCGTCAGTCATTTCACCTTTAACAGACTGCCAGTCCTGTGGAGATGGAGCGAGCTGCTAGAAACCAAGGACATGGTGGGGCTAGGATTAGGTGATATGATGATGTGTATACCATCAGATGATCAAAGTTTTTCAGCCATCAGATCTTTTGTCATAGTGTTTATACTGATGTATCTATCTCTTTATTGTTTGTAGGTACATCAGACTATTCTAGGCAATGTTGCAAATCAACGAGCTGGGAGAGGAAGTGCTTTTATTTAAATTTGCTGGCCTATGCAAAAATGGGCTTTCCTGTCTGGTTATTTTATCCATACATTGTTTCACAATTGAGTTTCCAAAATATTGAATTTATCCCATTATATGTTGATATTGTGATCTAAAATTAGACTTACAGTAATAGAAAGAGATTAAGATTGTAAGCATATTGGCCACCCCGAGGTGGGGCGTAGCTGAATGCACATGCCATTGTGATACCTTTGAGTCTGAATGTGTGAGCTTAGAAACCGCCTGCCTTTGTAACAGATTATTATTGTCATGTTAACTAGGAAGATGCAAGTAATAAATCCTGTTTGGACAGCAGGGGTTGGAGGATGAGGAGTGACCCTCATGGCCACCTGAGGAGAGAGCAGAACAGAGAGAGCAGTTGAATCCAGTTCCAGCCATTTCCACAGGACACTCATTTGTAATTCTGCACCCTGCCTACAATAACGTTTGATCATTTCAGAGGGGGGACAGGAGGTTCAGAGAGGGGGAGAGAAGCTGAAGCTTTCTACCCACCCTCAAACCCCCACCTGCCCTCTCGCAATTGCTGTCACCCAGTATGAATGCCCCCTCTGGCCCGATGACAAGTCTAGCGTGAAACGCTTGGCTGCCCCCTGAAATTAGCAGCAGAGCCCCCCGGCGGCACATGCTTCTCATGACCAGCACACAGTGGGCCGCCGCCAGATTCTTTTCATTATGGCTGTGGCCTGCCAGCCCCCTTACTCTACCTCCTTCTGCCTCTTCCTCCATCCCCCCCGTGTGTCGGCCAGAGCTCAGTAAACAGCATCTGTAGTGCTCATCACATTACTGTCTTAGGGAAGAGAAGGAATGAGGGAGCCAAGCTCTCTGTGGGTGATGCTGTTATTTCTGTGTATCTAAGTGTGTTTATGTGTGCATACAGTATGTGCTTTTGTGTGAATGTGTATAGTATGTATATACTGTACAGGTTTCTGTGTGTTGGCTTGACAGGATTTGTGAGGGAGGGAGAGAGAGAGAGAGCAAGTAGTAGCAGTACAGAGAGTGAGAGAGAGCAAGAGAGGAGGGGAGTAGCAGTACAGAGCGATGCCTGGAGGCTCAATCTGTTCCTCACTGAGCTACATCAGTGTTAGAGACGGCGGCTTGGGCCGCGGGGAAGCCTCCACTCGCTCCATCAAACTGTCAGGCAGCCAGCGGAGCTGCACAGGGAGACTCTCAGCTGCCCCCGGGGCCAGTTCAAGTCAACATCCCATTTCCTTGCCTCCTCGCCTAATTTCTCCTACGCCCCGACTTAAATTTCCAATGCCCAGTGTCTGCCGCTGCCGCTCAGCAGCACTGGGCCTGGGGCCATGTCAAAACACTGGGAGGTGCTGAGAGTTGTACATGCGAGTATGTGTGTGCGCGTTCATCTCTGAAGGCAAGATAGCCAGTTACAGTCACCCGGTCAGCAGAGACAAGAAGGGGGTTCTCTTACCTATGTTCCCATTTTTCTTTCACGACTATATTCATAACACAGTTGTGTACTCCCTGTCCCTTCAGGTTTCTAGCAGTTTTCTTCCTTCTCTCTGAGCTGAATAAATGCTCCCTGTCCTCTCGTACATCTGCCATTACTGTCTGTTTTTCCCTCGCCAAACTACTCCAAGGATCACACCAGCAGCCCAGCCAGCTCTGTCACTCCCTCAGCGAGTGCTGAAAGCAAAGGTTGAGGGATTTCTTGTTGGAAAGGACAAGGCAGTCCTTTAATTTAGTGAAGAAGGGGGACAGCTCTTCAAGTTTACCCCCACCACCATCACCATCAATCTGTTCATGCACTCCCTCTCCTTCTTCCTCCTCGACCTCACCACATACTTTGCATGGAAATGAAACAGAGCGCTGCCAGGTCTCCATGCTGTTTACATGGACTCTGGGTAATGTTAAAGTCTGCTTAGTTTGGCCCTAGGTCAGGACTATATCTTTCCTCACCTCGGCTTGATTTACATGGCCCCTGCTGACTCTTCCCTTAAGTGTGTCAGTTCTGAACCAGAGGCCTCTGTGTGTCTGGCTAATGCAAAGAGCATTTCTCCGAGCTTGTCGTCTTCAATCCTCCTTCACTCTGATTCTCTCTCTGTCCTCTTTCAATGGGCCTCTGTGAAAGGAGCTTTTGCTGAAGCCGTCTCTCTGTTTGCACAGCCAACTCCGAGGTCCCAAGCTCAAATATGGTTTTACGTGAGAGCCTGTCTAGGCCTCATCTGCTGGTCGATATCATTTCTACCCAACAGAGCTTTTTCTCTCAATCTCATTCCCTCTGGAGCCTACATCTTCACTGGGATCAATACTTTCCGAATCCAGAGTTCCTAGGCTGATCCAGGGTAATCAGCTGACTTCCCATGCTGCCTGATAGCGAGGTCAAGGGTCAAATGGCTGTATAGATTTGATGCTGTGATCAAATCACTTTGCTAGATGGTGTTTTCAGATACAGCTAGTGGGGTCAAGAGCAATCATTAGATTTTTTTCCTCTCTGTGGTTGAGAGGGTTAAATACAGTGGTGCTATGTGAGTCATGTAAACCCTAATATTGATACAGCACCACCACTCAAGTTCCCAAAGCTTGTTTTAGTTGCCCCATTTAGGTGCACAGCAGATTTAACATTGTAAGGTTATCTGAAGCATCCGGAGAAATTTACTTCTTATCACCATTTTGGTGTCATTTCAACCAGCTTACATGCTTGCAAACACCTCAACTTTGTAGTGACTCGTGGCTTTCTGAGTGAGGGTGAGAACATAAGGACAAAACATCCTGTTGATAAATTATGAAAGCTGAGATAAGTAAGACTTCAGCCTTCGCCGCAAGGCCAAAGAGACCTTCAGATATCCTGCTGATGTTTCAGGCCTGGCAGGAGGTCCCCCAGCGAACCGTAGGCTCTGCTTCCACGCCCCATCAGAGTGGCCACGGCACCTACGTCTCCAGACCTCATCCTAGCATCTGCAGGAGGCAAATTGCAGGTGGAAATTGGTGTTGTTCCACCAGTATCTGACTCTGCTTTGGTCCTCAACTATCTAAATGGACCATTACCCCCTCTGTATGCTCTCACTCTTGGAGATGTGGGTTTGTCAGTACTCTTTCCCTTACAATCAGGGGCATCTCAGTATATGTCCCAGTATGAGGGATTGAAGCCATTTCTCTTGTCAGTATGAAGATGTCTGCGTTTTTGCATTGATGTCTTGTCACCTTATTCACTTGGACAGGGGATCAAGTGCCGCTCTCCCAGTGTTCATCCCGAGTCTTTGTGGCTTCTTCAGTTTTTACATGCAGCATCATTTCTTTCTTCTCACTTATCCATTTTTTTCTTTTAAGACGTTCAATCACTGGTACAAATCAATGTAAATATTGTTAGGAATTAACTGATCAATTCAGTGTTAAAGTCGGTGCAAGCCAAGAATGGAAAGCAGTTGAAAACTTGCGAATAGTGTGAAATACGCACACAGTTGTTTGTACCCTTTCTCTGTTATTCGTACATTTGCATCTGAAGTCTTTGCATTCTTTACAACATAATCTAGTGGCAACACTTCCTACAATGACTACAGACGGGCAACCTTTGTCACAAATTGTATTATTTGTGTCAAAGCACAAATAATTTGCATGTATAAATTTGGTTTTATACATTTCATTTATTTCTTTATGTATTTTGAGTATGAACTGACAGTGACACTTAAATGCCAGCAGCACAGGTGGCTCTTTTTTTGCCAAATTTTTCTCAATTTCGTGCAGCAAGTACAGGGTTGCGATCAGTATTCAGGCAGACAGTCGTTGATGCCGTGCCAGCATTTGTGTAGCCGGGCAAGTTCCTCCCCTGTTCCTCTCTCTATCTCTGAGGCAGAATTCGTGGCAGACTGCCCTCCGAGTGTGACAAGTGGAACTGTGTGATTAATTTGGCCAGTCGTTTTAATGTGCTCTGGGATGCGCAACGCTTATTGTCTTCCCCTTGCACGTCTATCGGAATCTACCAGAGAATATGTCCAGGAGAATCGAGACATCCATCCCTCCCTCTGTTTTTTCCCTCTTGCTCCTCTCTCCTCATCCCTTCCTCATTTCAGGGCTGAGCTACAGGGTCGTCATGGGGGCCAGCCCAGGTCGAGGCCTGGCTTCAGCCAGGGCCGCTGGCGGAATAAATCTCCCGTCTCTGAAGTGTTGAAAGCTGTGTAAATGTCAAACGCATCCGTCTGATGTGTGGGCTTGGAGAGGAGGTGGGATGCAGGGAGGAGGGGTTGGGGATGAGCCATCCGCTGAAGCTGGTCCCCTGTTACCCTTCGGCAGTTGCCAGGTGCAGATGTTGCTGCTTGCTCCCTGCCTCTGAAGAGCCAGCCAGTTTTTTTTCTCTTTTTTTTCTTTCCTTTTTTTTTGTGGTTTGTTTGGTTTGTGAACATCTATGAGAGACACAAAGCACTAGGGGCTTGGCTCCTGTCAGGCAGCTTAGTGAGCTGCATATCTCTCCGATTTTAACAATGTCCCCTCTGACCACCAGACGTGCTGTTTAGGGAGGTTTCTGTTTGGGGTTGTGGATTTGCATTTTCACCATTTGGTTTTCTTGTATAGCCTTGCTGAAAATCTTTTACTCCTGTGTGGATATGCATAGGGTGCTAAATGACGTGGTCCTCTTCTCATACCCACACACTCACAACACACAAATTAGCCTTTATCTTTTACTTTTATAGGTTCATTGTATTCTTTTCTTTGACTCAAACAAGTGTAATAGCTCAACAGGGCAATCGCATACAGTACTGACAAAAACACTACCTCCATCTGTCCATCATTTCATTTCTATAGCATCCCCCCTATAGCCTGTTCTTACTGTTGTTTTGTTCCCCCTTTCCACCTGCCTCTCTCTCCCCTGCTGTGTTGTGTGTCTCTCTGTCTCTGTCTGAGCCATAGCTAGTATTCCTCTTTACGCTCTGCTGCAGTGCATGATTCTTGTAAAAGGATAAGCACCATGCTGTGCTCTTTTGATATTACTTTTCCTCCTCGCCAGCTCCAGCCTAGTGTCATGGCTACTGCTGCTACAACAAGGCCAAGCATGCACCCAGGGAATAGACAGAGCCAGTTGTTCATCTCCATCACCTAGGGTTTAAACACGTCCCCAGTAATAGAGAGGAACATGCAACCGCTGTGAGGTGGAAGTCATCTGTTCAGATGCATATTAGGAATACATTTACACTGCTTTCCAGGGGGTAGGGTGAAGTCGGAGATCAGATCAATTTTCCTTGTTTCATCCTTAGATGGATCAAGATGGAGAGAAACATTGTTCTCAATGTGACTCCTTTCAGATAAAATGCCAGAGTGGTGAGGGAACAAATGGGTGGTGATTACAGGTTGTGATGTGCCCCTAACAGAAATGGCTTATAATTTATTTATCCCCAATTCATAGTCTGAATGTTGAATTGATTGACAAGAAGCATTAGCCACTTTCTCTTCATAATGCCCCTGCACAATGTAATGAAGGTCTTTTGACAAGCAAAAGCCCAGAAATTGGGCTTTGCAAACATTCCCTAAGAGAAAATAAGACATGTTGCGTAGAAATGTGGCCATTTCTATTCTCTATTCCAAGTAACAGAGTTTTATTTTCTCATTTTTTTTGTGGTCATTGCCTATTGTGGGCAATTATCCTTGATTTTAGAGCAAGTAATCCAAATGTTTTTTAAATGTGGAACAAAGAAAACTCGTGAACATGTTTTTCTATGGCATTTGTAGTATTTATTTAATATAAATAACCACACTTTAAACCATATTTACACAAGCACAGTACAATTGTCAGGCCATGTTTATATTTTCTGAGAGACGTTTTCTACAGTATTGTGATGCATTCTTTCTTTGCTTGAACATGTGTTTGCTTGATGCTGGATCACTGATTCTGGAACGCTAAACAACAATCACTTCAGCAAGTAGAAAGCCTCATATTGAACATATCCTTTTACTGTATTTATACTCTAACAGGTGTGTGTTCTTCTATAAGAAGGCTTCAGTATGAACAATAGGAGCACAGGAATTTCTCCTGAGTTGTTATTCTGCAGATAGAGATGCAAGCACAACAATAAACCCTCCTAAGGGGTTGAGCCACAACGTTTTTCACTTAAAGCTTCTGCCAGAAAGGACTCCTGCTGTATCCCTTGTCTTTGCATAGTGAATTAGGGGGCACGGAAGCCCCCACCCCCCACTCTCCTCTCCTGAGAGATGAGAGATCTTGGCCACTGAGCCCTTGCACTGATTACTCTCGTTACTTAATTATACATTTGGACCCACCGCACTCGCAACAAAGGGCTGCTGTGCCTCCATTGACCCAGCTCCCTCCGCATTGTGTCCGACTCTGAAAGGGAGTCAAACAAAATAAAGAGGGTCCACTTAAATATGTTGCCACAGGGACTTAATTGACAGATTGATGGCAGTTTTTCACTGGGGGCCCTCTCCTTCTGTATGTGTCTCTTCGCTTGAATTGCTCCTCATGCATCCTGCTGTGAGGTCCAGTGGGACTGGCCTGCAGCTCGACCACTCCTGTTTCCACATCTTCACCACCTATTGTCAGGAAGAGAGTTACCAGCCAAGAGCATTTAGCAGCAAATGAATGTGAGAAACCGAAGCAAGGATCTTGTGGGTTGGATTTAAGTTAAAGAATATGGTTTACCATAAAAATTATAGTGGACATTTTTTTAACTGGCACAATGGGATCTGTGTTATATGTACTGAACAAACCGTTAAAAAAATCCAAACACCTCATGTAGGCCGAGGTCATTGACTTTACTTTAACTTCACACATTCTTTTAGACTAAAGGTGAATACAATTTCCAGTATAAGTCTGAGTCTAATATTTTTTATTATTTTAGTATTGTTATTTGCTAAAAGGGTGTTCTGTCTGTCAGGATCACTTTGTATTTTAATGCTGAAATGACTTATGAAATTTAAAGTGTTGAATAAAAACCCATTTCACTTCTTGACTGAACAGAAGGGGATTTGGCCTTTGGCCGTGCCAGACGAGGCATATTTCAGAACACAACCTCTCTTGTTATTTAGTCCTTTTATCTCTGTAAAAGTCTGACATACAAATTAAAGACTGGTTTGTCACAAGGCGGATTTGAAATACCACACTTAATAGGCACTGTGTTTGTGTATTCAGAGCCTAAGCTCTCTGTGTCCTTGAGATACTATCGTCCAATTTTAAAGCACTCTTAAAAGGCTAAATGACAAGCTGCAGCTGAATGCAAAGTCAATGAACAGTCTCCTCATAATAGAACCACGTGTATGGTATTATTCATTTTTTCATCTCTTGTAAATTTACAGCATTGAATTTGCAACAGAAACACCAGCATTGACGGTCTGTGTGGCTGTGCTGCTTTTGAAACATGAAAAAGTCTTTTAGAATACCACACACTCCTTTCCCTCTTCATCCTCTACCGTTTGCACTGAAAGCTGTCAGTGAATGAGAGGTCGCACACAAAAATAACATCTGCACTGATTATGGGCTACTGGGGGGGAGCCAAATGAATAATTCCTTATATTCCCTATGTCTGTCTCTTTTTTGTTATAGTGTGACAGCGAGAGTGACATTGACGACAAGGTAAGACTGCGTTTCCTGTGTTTATTCACCCACCACATGAAGTGGCTGAGAGTTGTGAATAACAAATTTGAGCTCTCAGCTAAAGGAGGGAGACATAGTGTTGTTAGCGGAAATAACACTAGGGGTAAAAGACACTCTGACGGTCCAACCACTGTTGATCACTTATAGATCAAGAAAGTGACAAGGAAAATGCAGTACTGCAAGAAGCTGCTTCAGTGTTAGTTTTCTGTTTTGCGATGTAAAAAGACATTTTTGGAGCACTTTATGCAGGAACATGTCTAAAATAGGCCATCAATAATCTTTGTATGTGTGTGTGCATTTAAATTTATGAAATGGCACATATTACCTCTTGTTTCTTTAATATACTAGATACCAAATCATAGCTCTACTTTGTGCCTCTTCATTTATCATTTTAGTTTAACATTTGAGTTTTACATTGATGATTATGTTCCAATCACAGAAATACATTGTTGTTTTTCTCCACAATTGAGGTAACAATTTTTAAAAGGGGGGGGGGGGGGCTAACATTAAAAGCAACTTGAGGTGCTTAAAAAAATGGCATACTGTTTTAGCAGTTATTTCATCAAGTTTTAATCATTTG
>JAVQJL010078107.1:0-14912 GCA_036024295.1 Nannoperca obscura
GTGTGTGTGTGTGTGTGTGTGTGTGTGTGTGCACATATAAATGAGGAAGGGATGAAAGGCGTGAGATAATAAAGAGAAGGAAAAGGGAAAAAGAAAGCAGCGTGTGTGTCTGTACCGGATGAAAAGAGTTTTACTTTGGAAGAGAACAAAGACAACACGCACACACACACACACACTGTCACAGGAGACACACCGGAGACACTCTAATCAGACTGCTAAGAGCACGAACACACACACACACACACACACACTCAAAAGGATGCAAACCATATGTGTAGACTGTAAAAAGGCCACACACAACTTCCCGCTGACTTAAACACACACATCAGCAATCATGTACCAATTATCCAAATGACAGCCTTCTCGTACCTTGATGCTCACTGAGGCAGTTCATCTCTGCATTAATGTATATAATGATAAAGCTTTGACCTCAAGAGCCCTTAACAACTGAACAAGCTGATTTCATACTATTAAATGATCAAATTGTACCACAGTTAATATTAAAGGAGATAAAATAAGAGAAGGATTTATTCAAAGTGTTTCTGTTGGTCCTTCTAAGAGCCGTGTTGCGTGAATAAGTCTCTTCCTGTTTCCACGAAAACATCAAGATGCCAACTGAAGCTCACAATACGCCCGCAGATCAGTCTAATGCTGCTTCAAGCGCTGAGTTAAATCATCTACTTACATCCACGCTGCTGTGAGAGCAAACCTCCGCCCCACTCAAAACGCTGCGAACACGCCTCCCTACAAAGTTTAATTACATGCAGACCATCTGTGGTTTTATTTTTGCATAGCCTACATATGCTAATTCAACTTCAATTTGCTTCATTTCCATAAAAACACATCGCCAGCTGACACGACTGTGTGGTAGAATTTAAAAAGATACAAGAGTTTCAGTTATTATCTCTTTGGTCCTCGATGGGGAATAACAGTGCAGACTCTTTTTTTGAAGGATTGTTGCTGAGAGTGTCAGTATTCAACCTAATACCTCTTTCCCCACATAAGTCACAGTTCTCCTGTATATATAATGTAAAGCCAGAGGTTAAATTAAGCTTCAGGTGTTATTACATGCATGGATGCCCTTACAGTTGAATAAATGTGACTAGATTTGTGTTTGTACACGTCGTGCTGTGGTGACACGTGATCTTTGAGCATCAGTTTCAGCAGATTCCCTGTTTTTTTTAGCATCATGTTTCAAGATCTCTGTCTTTTAATAATTGTTATATTGACCTGTTTAGACCAAACACAGCCAGGAACCTGGGATCAGAAGTCCCTTCTGCACGGTTCTGTTTGCATTTCTGCCACGTCTTCACCGTGAAGATGAGGTTACTTAGAGTGAAAATATCTTAAAAAGCAACGGCTGTGGTTGAGATGCTTTTTTGTGTTAGTTTTTTCACTTTGTTCAAACTTTGTCTCTAAAGTAGCAATGAAGTTTTCTTTTTCTTGTTATTTCTCTGTTGTAGGATTTAACTGCATTTTACTGTTCAAGTATGTAACCATTAACAATAACGGCAAAGACAACGTTTGAGTTTGTGTTTCCTCAGTTGGCGACATTTAACACCCATATAGTTCTTAGGGCGTCAGAAAGTAGTGCTCTCATAGCGGAGACTTTTGGGGGGACAACTCATTTTAGACCCGAGTTCCTCCTGTGGAAAGGGAAGTAAAGTTTCTAAAAAGGTTCTCTCGGCTTCCAGGAAAAGCTGCAGTGGAAAAAGGCCCCAGGTTATATAAAAGTGTGCAACAAACCTCATGGTGCAGACTGTAGAACAGTTTCACACACTTGACACTGAACATATAATGTACTAATACAAAGTGTCTTTCATCCATCTCCCTGTTCAGACATTACAACTACAGCACCTCCCACCACGCCCGTCGCCTCCACACTTCCCATGACCACGTTTGGAGCGACCACCACAGCGCCGATCACCATCCCCGGCACGGCCCTGGACTCAGACTGTGAGGAAGGACAGCAGGACTGTGCCGGAGAGACCGAGGCCCCCGATGATTACGACACAGTGACGGGTAAAACACTGAAAGTCTGCTTCTCTTACTGTGTGCACTGTTTATGATGTTATGTATGCCGCACTCCCCAGAACTCAGTACCAATGTGCTTTGAAGGCAAAACAACAAACTTTAAAAATGCTAAATGTGAAAGAACATAAAAAACCCACATTTGAATAATTTTTGTAAGTCTTTTTTAAGTTTTAAGAAGTTAAACACTCAACTTCATCCTGTACCAGTCATCTCGTTTAGGTTTCATGTCTAGGATGGTAAATCTTCTTGACTTTGACAGAAAGGAAACTTGATAAACTAAGAACTTATGCTCTCTTATCTTCCCTCACTCTGTTTAGATTTTGAACTGTAATTTTATGTTGCATTTTTAATCCACATCCACGTTTAAAATTCTCCTTTATCATGTTTTTCATACGTAATCAAATCCATTATCCTTATTTTCTAAACTGTGGCAATTTGGACGGAGAAAGTAAAAACATTCATATCCAAAATCCTCTGGATTATTTTGAACCTTTAATATTTTCTGCAGTGGAAGCTTCTCATGAACTGAGTTGTGTTGAGTATGTGTTGGCATCTGTGTGGGTGGGACCAAACCACCTGACCTTTGACCCCATCTCTTCACTGTCCCATCTGTCTATAGCAGGAGGCACCGCAGGGGCCGACCCCATCCTGGACTTCATACCAGGTGAGGATGTCGGCCGCAATCTGCTTCCACGTTTGCTCTTCTCATCTTTCATTATTCCTCTTTTCTGCCGTACTCGCCTTTTGTCTTCTGTCTTTTTCTTTTCTCTTTCTCTAGCTATCGTCCCCTCTTCTCCTCTCTAAAATTTACAGGCAAATGTACAAATAAATGTGCCAGTTCAGGGGTTGCCAGATCAGTTCATTAATTCAGCCAATGGTCCCATCACTCAGTGTCGCCGAGACTACTGACCGCAGTCGCAAAGAACAATGAAACTGACTTTCATGGGAGTAAATGGCTTTTTCATCGCCCCAGTTCACAAATGAGACTTTAGCCCAATGCTGCTCAGCCCCGACGCGACTGGACTGCAGAGAGATGTTGATAGATCTGCTCTCAAATGCACCCGCATTGTTTTTAAGTATGTTTTTTCATCGGCCATGTCAGTAACTGCAAGAGGAGAAAACACATAGAAAAGAAAAGAGAGATAAAGATCGACTGAGAGACAAAACAGAACAACATTAAACTAACATTAAAAGGGCAGGAAAGTAGTGAACTATAGCAGTGGTTAGCAATCTGTTCAAATGAAACAGTAGCCCTTTGTAACTGCTTTCCAAAGGTTAAGGCCCTGTTGTGTGCATGACTTGTGGGCAGTTCAACTAAAGAGTGCTTTTTCATGCTTAATATTAAGGATTTCTTCAGGCCTACAGAGGTGAAGATATTTCACCAGCAAAAAGCAAGAAAATCATTAAAAAGTCGAAAAGTTAAACATGATTTATGTAGTATGCAGATAATCGTGGTGTGACTCCTTCAGATGTATCTTCTACATGCAGTGATCAGGGAACAAGTTGAAACTGGCTCGAGGCATTTGAGGTTCAGATTGTACTGTATGGAAGAGGGTGCAGCAGCAGAGGGAAACCCATAAAAACATCGCACGACATTTCTGACCAGTGGCATGTGTTGGTGTATTGAGAGAGTCTGCACACGCTCCACAGCTGTGTTTTGGTCACCATAGCCTTTATTTTCTGCATGAACATCTCGGCACCGCATCACAGTTCATCATCCTTTGTGAATGCACCAAACTCCATTCATCTGGAGTGAACTGCCACCCAGAGCTGGAGAGGGATACATAGAAAATAGCAGAGATATAGTAAAGACCGAAAGACCGAGAATGTATAGATGAGCAGAAAGAGGGATGCAGAGGGGGAGGAGAAAAGAGAAAGGGAGAGTGAGGGTAAAATACAGCAAGGTATAGTGAGAACTAGAGAGAGAGAATAAAGGCCTCTTGGGTCTCAATTAGCCCAGTGGAAGCATCGCGTGAAGACAGCTTGCGGTTGCAGGAGGGTTACCAGCTCCACGGTCATCTCTGCATCCTATTAGCCTCTCAGAAACAACATGTGCAGTGTTCCGAGATTTCTGCTTTCACTGTGGTGAACCGCTGCCGCCAGTCGCCTGCTGGCACAGGCAGAAAGTGAGGGAGGGAAGTGGAGTTGGGGTGTTTTTTCAGTTTAACATTCTTTTCAGGGGACCACATCTGCATGTTGGTGGCACCACGCCTTTCTCTGTGGATTCCTCCCTCTCTCTCTCTCTCTCTCTCTCTCTCTTGATGTCCTGATCCCAAACATATGTACATGTTGGCGCTGTGTTCTATCAGCGGTGACGTCTTCAGTTCCTGAGGCTGCGGAGGACAGTGTACAATTACAACCAGCCCTCTGCCTTTCTCACCCAGTTCCATCTGCACAAGCCTTTTGTTTGGTGCGATATGTTTTCCAACAAGCTAAACAATTTATATTGTGTGTACGATACAGCAGGAACAGCTTTCTAATATTGATGTTACTAGATGCAGTTTCTTCTTCTGGCTCCCCTCCCCCTCTTAACTGAAGTTAATTTAGTGGGTGAACACTGTACGTGATCATAGTTTGTAGCCTGTAAAACAGGGAACTGGTTGCTGCAGTGCAACAGCTACAACATTCGATTGGCTTTCTTAATCAGTCCTGAACAAACACGGGCTGATTAAGGGTTCAGTATGCTTGAAACAAACAAGTTTGCACGTGTCGTCCCACAACCTCCAAAGTCAGAAGTGTTGCGGTTCCAAATGGCTCACACATTCAAAAGAAGATGAAGAAGCCTCCTCGTGGCTGCATCTCCTTCATCTCTCACCAGGCTGCTCTTTTCCTCTGTGTTTGCAGCGTACGTGTGGTTCGCCTGTAACTTTGACTTCTCGTCATTCTGCGGCTGGACCAGAGAGGCCGGGACGGGGGCTGAGTGGCTCATCCAGACCAACGGGGCTCCTGCAGTCCACAGAGGGCCGACCCTCGACCACACAGGTAAGAGATGAGTCCTCACCTTTGTGTGCAAGGTTTTTTTTTTCATCCAGAACCACTCGACAGATGCTTTGGGAGAGCACTGTGTGGCTCTCCATGTAACTACGCAGCTGTCGAAAGCCTGTCTGAACCTCTTTTGCTAGAAGTTGGAATATTTGTACCTACTGCACACTTTAAATAACATGCTACAGTCTGTGCTGCTGGGACTTCTGCCTCTTTATTTAAACATGTGGAAAAGATGCCTACGATGTAATATGAAATTCCCGTTGGACACTTGACCTTATTCCTGCTCTGAAGAGCAAAGAGTTTGTGAACATGGAGAAGTGCCACAAAGTTGTGGTGTTGTGCTCAGCCTGAGGCCGACCATTTGGATTGTGAGACAGACCAGATAATCCCATAAGTAGCTCCATTTTAACGGGAACCTCTCCAGGCATAAACCCTAAGGATATACAGGTGACATTAATTCAGACTGGGGCTGGTTACCAGTGTAAATCAAGGTTTTTCAGGACAAACTGAGACAAGATTAGAATCACGGAAATTCCTCACATAATAAAAAATAGTTCCAAGTATAGTGTTTTGTGGAGGTTTGGATGAACCAGAGCTGTTTTTTGGATGGTCCCTTTTGTACAGTTTTTAATATAGTTTTTGTGTTTTTATCTACGGCTTGTTGTGGGTATTTATTTTCTGTGTTCTGGTCGATTAGAATGGGAGCGCTGTAATTTCCCTGTTTTTTATGGATGAATACATTGAACCTTTGACTGAACTTTAACTTGAACTTACAGTGCACAACACTGTCTTGGCACTGATGATTAAGGACAATAACAACAACAGCAACTTGTATTTTATTTATTTGAAATCCTCACAGTGTCCTGGTCAAGAAAGGACAAGATGCTGTTTGTCTCTTACAAAGAGTTAGAGACAAACAGCAGAAGACAGATAACACAAAGTATCATAAACTCGCTCAGTTCGAGTTTGGCTCCCAGGCTGCGACCTCATCACTCCCCGCAGATATCTTTACATAGAGAAACTGGAAAGTGATGAGCAAATATCTTAAACCACCTGCAGGTGGAGAGAGGGACAGATGGGAGCTTATATAGACCGCCAAACTGGGAGGGTGTGTTTGGTAGATGGTTGTGGAAAGCTGACTGCCTGAACTAGCTTGCAGGCGTCATACATAAATAAACTGTTAAAAACAATCTTTTAAACAATCTACATGGAATCGTAAAACACCCAGGAGCTATCTAAATCCTTAAAAATGAATGAATCCAAACACATCACGATTCTAAAACACCACAAAACCTCAACAGCAGTGAAAAGAAATGCAAAGAACCAGAACTCTATTCACAACTGTGTATGAACATAATGTAAAGTCGAAGAGTAGAACACATTCAGAACTTGCAGATGCTTTGAGCCTTAAAACACGTTGAAAGTGAATGGATGGCCTTGAGAATCTTGACTTTTTAAATAATCCAGCACTCAGATTTATCAGTCTGCCTCCGTCCTTCTCTCCATTCAAACCTCCAGTGATGGATGTTTTTTGTGGAGACGGCAGCAGCTCTAAAATGAATGGTTTCACCTTGATTTCTTGACTTAACCAGATCACGTGTAAAAAATGAGTCCTTTGTGATGTGAAGTCATATCTTCTCCTGAAGCACGCTGATATTGAGTCCTTGTCAAAAACCCTGCAAAGTCCTTGAATGTGATGTGTTTGGGCGTGTGTGAAGCCTGATGCTGAACAGATATTATGAAGCATGTACTTCATGAAAAGACCATAACAGATAGATATTTACACTAAGCAATCAATCGAATGCAATAAAGTGAATGCATAATGAAGCCTTGAGTTTTGGCACAATAGAGCTTGATTGCCTTGATAATGCCTGTTTTTACACATAAAGTACAGAACACAGCATTATTGGCTGTATTCTTCCATTCTTTAAGGTCTTATTTTGAAATGATGGTTTATAAAAGAGACTAAATATCTGCAGTAATGTGTCTCCACGCTGTCAGGAGGCCTTGAACGCAGGCTACGGCACCTTCTTACCTTGTCTCTTGCTGCCCCCTGCAGGCGGACCGGGGAACTTCATCTACATGCAGCTGAGTGACGCCGACGCACCAAGTAAGACCGGAGATGATGATGAAGAGGAGAAGGTGGCGAGGTTGGTCAGCCTGCCCATCACGGCAACGGACGCCGACCTGTGCATGTCCTTCTGGTATCACATGTTCGGTGAGCACGCGGGGGCGCTTCACATCAAGCAGAGGAAGGAGGCGGAGGGGGGGCAGATGCTGTGGACGGTCAGCGGTCACCAGGGCAGCCGCTGGAGGGAGGGCCGGGTCTTACTGCCCCACTCCAGTGTCTCATATCAGGTAATACAGAGTCCTGGACAGAGTCACTTTAAATGTATTAGTGCTTATCATGTAACGGCAACAATAGAGGTTTGAATTGTCCTTTTAAAAGCATTTATAGATTCTTCTTTCTTCATCTTGACAGTTTCTGTCTCAAATCGTGTTGATGTGTTTTTATCTAACCTAAAACCGACATGAAAACATCTGTAAAGCCTCCACATAAAGAAAAACCAGGAAAACTAATAAAAATAGAAAAAAGCCCTGAGTAGGTAGAGTGACATTACAGTCACCTTGCAGAGAGAAGGTCTTGGCTGGACCTCGGGTGCTCCAGGTTCCTCTCACAGGTCACAAACATACAACTTGCAGCAAAACATACAACTGCCTCTGGCACAATGCATGCCGCTCCAGCCTTGTATAGACAACAGCGTGTATATAATTATATATAACACATGATATAATGTGATAAATCCCCATGTGTCAGTCCATGTCTGATGCAAGTCAAGCTTGACTTACTTTTTCTTATTAATGTGACCAAAAGCTTAAAGAAGCTACTTTGACATAAACAAGCTGAGCAATGGAGACTGATGGTTCCCAACCTCTTTGGCTCGTAACTCATAATAAAATGTCTACATGCAATTTTATAAATATTTTAGGGTGCATTTTATAAATGTTCAGAGTTAATGGGAGAGAGATGTGGAATGATGGTGGAGTGATCAGGGTTTCTGAGTCAGTTACATCTTAAAACAGACTTTTTATCCTGATTGTACTTGAGTTTTTCATTCTTTGAATGATCTTACATTACTGGAGCTGCTTTTATCTGTCTTATAAAAAAATGTAATGCTTTTATAATTTGTTGATTTTGAAAAAAAGTTGATAAAAATAATAATTATCACATGCAACAAAGGTCCCTGGCAGGAGTCAAACATGGTCGGCGCTTTTAGTTGCACCAGTTTAACCAAGTAGCGTGTTTTTAGTTTTTAGATATTTTCCAGCGGTCAGAAGAAGTCAAAGCAAAAGTTAGAGGAAAAATAAACTAAGCTTCTTAGCTATCAGAGTGACTCTTAGCTGCGTATCTACAGCTCATGTTTCCGTGACTGACCCCATGCTGTTGTTTGTAGGTGGTTGTAGAGGGCGTTGCAGACAGACGCAGTGCAGGTCACATAGCTGTGGACAACATCCAGATCATCGATGGACTCAGTGCAGAGGACTGCAAGGGTGTGTATTCTATTGTTTCTTATTTATTTGTTCTCAGGGCAGGAGATAAATTCCCAAATGAGTCTTTTTGGTTTCACAGTTCATGAAGTTCTTTGTTTTATTTGACTTCTGTTACCTGCTCCTCTTCATGGGATTCTGTTGGTTCTGCAGTCGCTGTGCTTTAATCTAATTCAGGCTGTTTTGGTTTTTTCCCTTCCAGATCCAGAAGCTCCTACGTCTCCGCCAACTGAGATCTTCATCCTCCGTAAGTGCATTTCCGTCATTAAAGTGTCATTATGTTCATTCTGGTTGCACATACTGTTTTTAGTGGATGCATCAGACACATATTCCATTAAAGGACATGAAATTGAAACCAAAATAAGAGTTGAAGGATCACCTCCTGTGAGAAACAGTTGACCTCAACTTATTTGTTTATGTATAAGTTATATTAAAGCATGTGTGACCGTGAGGAGGGTCTGTGTGTTGGTGGTGCGTTCACAGAAGATCTGACATCCAAGATTTAAGAGTCTGCAGCTGAAAAACAGCATTCGCAAGTTCTAATGAAACCCAGAGGACCAACAGTAAAGGAAAAATAGATGTTGTTATAAAGGAAAAGGTTTCTGGAAAAGTGGCCTTTTGTACTTTATAATGCAGAACATATAAAAGCACCAGTGTGGTTCTTTAAGCCTGGAATCACAAACATAACTTGCCTCCCTCTCTTGCAGCGATGGACTCCCTCTCGCAGGAGACCAGCGAGCTCGGCGGCCCGGGCAACATGCTGAAGACCCTGGACCCCATCCTCATCACCATCATCGCCATGTCCGCGCTGGGCGTCTTCCTGGGCGCCATCTGCGGCGTGGTCCTGTACTGCGCCTGCTCGCAGGGCAGCATGACAGACAGGAACTTATCTGCCCTGGAAAACTATAACTTTGAGCTGGTGGACGGCGTGAAGCTAAAGAAGGACAAGATGAACGGACAGACTAACTATTCAGAGGCGTGAGGGGGAAACAGAGCCGGAGCTGTGATTGCTCTGCGCGGACACATGATGCAGCCAATCAAGTGGGAGGAACGCAGGGCTGAAGCCACCAATGGGACGGCAGGGTGGGCTGAAAGTGAGCCAATGTAATTTTTTTTCTCAGGAGCGGCAGTGGAAGGGACAAACCTGTAGGGGGCACTGTGTATAAAGAATCTGTACAGCAAAAAAAAAAGAAAACTAAGGATTCTATTTGTTTTTTGGCGTGCTTTGTTGATTTCATGTAATCACATGCTGGTGTTGAGACCAATTCAGATGAAAGTAACGTTGGTGTACTTTTATGGAACGATAAGATTAGATTTTTTGTTTTTCTTGTTTTTCTTTTTTTTCAGATGTCATAGTTTCACAGAAAGAGTGAAGTGTGTGAAAATCGCTGTTCTGATATCTGGCTCTTAAGCTGGCCAAATGTCCCTCTGTGTGTGTGTGTGTGTGTGTGTCACATTCATATACATCTGCATTTAAGGTGTGTATGTGTGTAGCTGTAGGCGAGGATGTGTGCATTACACTCTTGTTTATCTGTGTACATGAAGTGCAAAAGTGCAAGTATCTTTCTTTCTGTGTGTGTGTGTGTGTGTGTAAAAGTGGGTACCACCGTGACCTGTGTCTAGTTCCGACAGTGCCTTTTTTTTTTCTCAAATTTTTCTGTTGCCTTGTTTTCTGCTGGTTGTTTTCTCATCGGCTGGCGCTCCGTCCAGGGTTCCTACACAGACGTGTGGAAAATGTTATTTTGTGCAACTTTATACAACTAAAAGTCTTTAGTGTTAAATAGCACGTGTTGGTGTAGATCTGAAGATCTTCTGACAGTCATACTGACACCAATTCAAATGTCAACATCTGAGTGAAAGCAGTTAACATTTAGGTTTTGGAAAGCTTTGGAAGAAATGTGTAGGAGCCCTGAATGCCTCGTTTTCATGGCACATGACACATCCAACATATTGTACATAGGTTTTAATATATTTGAGCGCCCTTTTCTATAGAAAAAAAGACACGAGTGCCGCAGTATCCTTTCTGTGTTGGAATCAAACTCGCCCTAATCTCCCAAATTCAAAAGAAATGTACAGAAACTATTAATTTGAACGAAACCGTCTGTTTGTGTTTCTTTATGATGATCTGGTTGCCATTTGGTGCATTTTGTCGTTGTTTGGTTTCTGTTTGTGGTCTGGGAACGGGAAGGCTTTGAGACTGTGGAGAAATGCCTCATGGGAAGTGATGTTTATGTAGCCTACAGGGTAAAACGGACAACCTCAGTACAATAAAGATGATGACAGCACGTCAAGAATGGATCATCTGGACCGAATTATTTTATATTACTGGTAACGGCTAAAGTTTATCGCTGGCAGCACATGAAATGACCTTTAACCAGAAATGTGTCCAGCAGTCTGGGAGCCATCAGAAAGACTCCACGTGTCTCTCTTTGGGGCCATCAGCATCTTTTGTTGAGCTGACAGGATGTGGAGCCTCTGAACGCTGACTGAAAGAGTTATCGTTGACAATGCTGTACTCTCTTCCTGTGTTGACTCTCAGGGGAGAAATCTTTGAAGAGTCTTTTTAATGGAGCAAAAATGATTTTTAATAAGCCCCAACAGCTGGTCATGCTGTCCAGTTCTCGCCTCACATGTCCCTTTCTCTTGAGCTAAAGTGGCCTGGAAATCACACACGAGTCACATTTTCATAACAAACGAGTTCACTAATCAGAGATGCCGACAGAAATGCCTCGTAAAACAGCATTGCTCATTATTTTCATAGTTTTCATTTTAAATATCTTGAAAATTGGATCTGGTAATTTGCAATGAAAGCACTCTTTCTTTGTTCTTTGCTTTTTTCTGTGGTACTCTGCTGGGGCCTTGTTTCCTGTCATCTACAGTGATCAGTGCCCTCTTAACAACTTTAACTGATTTTAAAATCTGGGTATTTTTCAGTAAAGAATTTGTTAAAAACGATGAGTCTTATAAATACTATACTAATAATACTGCTTTGTTGTGTTTTAGCTTTTGTAGCTAAATGTGTTGTGATACTGGTCACTTGTTCATAGCACTGTATAGGTGAGTTTCACCACTCAACAGAAGTTTGTGATAAAATACAGAACAATTCTTACTGAATGTCCGTTTGTCCTCAGAAAAACTGACACATACTTAGAAAGGTTATAAAGCCATTACACAGTATGATAGTTCGACATATTGCCACTGGCAACTGGGAGAACAATCTTTGTCCCGGTGCGAAAGTTCAATCTGCCCATTTCTAATGTAGCATTGTGTGGCATCATGTGAGCTCAAAATGTGAAGTGAGACTGTTCATCACTCGTCAATGTGGCATCAATCAAGTGTTTCCTGTTAAGATGAGGCTTTAGAGACACTTCAGTTTCTTTTTGTTGGAAACCCACCTCCTCGACTGGTTCAGTTTAAATCAAGTCATTGTCTGGTTTCAGTAAGAGAACATTTCCAATCAAATGAAGGTGCTCTGACTGTTGTTGTCAGTGTTCATTATTAGCTGGGTTCTTTTGTTTTCTCACTAAAACATCATCTACACTTGTTTACAGCAAAAGAAAGCTCCTTCCCCCTCTTAAACAAGAAAGGATGCTGCAGCACGAGATGTGAAAACAAATGTTGCACTGATATATTTAAAAAAAAATCTGTGTTTATGATGTTGATTTATGAAAAGAGAGATAGAAGGAAGGCGAGGACAGTGTTATTGTTGCTTCTTTTTAACACAGTTTCAGATGACAATGTTATAATTCTGAAAAGTACAATTTACAGAGATGTTTTTCATTCTTGAAAAAGCTTATATGCGTCTCTTTAAAACGTAACAATTTTTATTTACTTGGTATAGTATCACCTTGTGTTTTTGTCACTGATGTATGTGCCATTGTTTTTTTCTTTTTTTTTCTTTGTATGACAAGAAAAAAAGTTTTATTTTAAATACTGCTTCTGTAATTTTTGCTGTCTCAGATCCAGAAAAAAAAACAAGAAAGGAAATAAGGAAGTAAAAAAAATGGAAAAGCAGTGAGGCCTTAAGTGACTAAAAGTATTGTTTGTACTTTGACTTTCTGGTCAGCACCCAGACTCATCCGTCTCTGTTTTCTCAGACTCTGATCATTGACTATTACATTCCAAAGAATTGGATCAAATAAATGTTTTAAGTAAAAGCTGCTCTGCTGTTTCTTTCCTACCTCAGAGAGAATTTTCAATTTACAAACATCTACTGGCAAAATATGCATTTGTGTTCTTGATCGATACCACTCTCATATGTGTGCGCTAAATGTGAAGCTACACCCAAATTAGCTTAGCTTAGCTTAGCGGTTAGCATGAAGACTGAATGCAGGGTGAAACACCTAGCCTGGCTCTGTCCATTCATAGTAAATAAAACTATGTTTTACTAGTTTTACTACTAGTTCCTCTTTGTAGTTCATTTAAATCTGTACAAAAACCGAAGTGTAAAAACAGGGTTGTGTGTACTGTTGCCCTTATTGAACGCTACACAGTTAGCTAACAAACACAACACGCTTCAAGTCAATATACTTTCAAAAGCTTGATAACAGCTACTAATACAACTTTTTAAGTGGGCATTTTTTATGGCTTCATCCCATACAAGTGTCCCAGTGAGCAAGCATGCACAACTGAAACTGAAGCATCATTAAGTTTATTATTCACACCTGTGTTTTTCCAACTGTCACATGTCAAAAAGCCCTACAGACCTTGTAGTGAGACTGTTAGCCAGCTGCTGTTTCATAAGTCAAGAATAAAATGTTAGTGTCAGCTGTAAAGCCAGCGTGGACGAGTCGTCCTTAATGTTCTCACAAAAACAGATATTTTAACATCTAAAAATGCATCACAAGTGCACAAACTTCATCTGCGGAGGAAGATACTGTCGAAAACTCCCCAAGAGCTACGATGGACCTTGTGGCGCCAACTGTTTTTGCAAATATTTAAAACTTTTTGTTTTGTTTTCCAATGTCTTTCTTGAGCTTCTTGTGCCACTTATCACAGTTACAGTTCATATTTTGGGTCCTCTGCTACGTTTGAGCACTGTGTCACCCTCAAAAATCACATGGATTTAGTCTGCATTCAGACATTTGAGTATATTAAACAGTGTGAACTCACTATACATACGCAGCCTGCTTAAAATGATGTATTATGAAACAAGGACACAGCTGAACATAAAGAGAAAAGACTGAAATCTACTGACATGTAACAAAACAGCCTTAAAGGTGGATTGGCTTTGAGATAACGTGCAGTAATTACTCTAAGCTTCCTCGTCATATCCTGCTTTGACCACAGAGCGGCAGCATTGCCTCTTGAAATATTTATGTATAGCAGCAGTATGTGTCAAGAGACGATATCTAAATGCATCACATTTGTCATAACAGTGTCAGCTCTGTGAATATGCTGTCTGCCTTCGAGCAGCAATGACTTATTGTGCTATACAAACACCTGCCCAATGGCATGCCCAAATCATAAATGTACATTTACTTAAGTATGTTTGCTTCCTCCCTTCACCTCTGCTGACCCCTGACTCTGCACACTCACAGATACATTGGATATATCTGGGATTTTCCTCAAGTTGCATCATCAGTTCTCAGTTTTGACTAACAATATCATCAATAACTCATTCGGCATTGATGCTATCAACTGGGCACTATTCACTGGTTTGCGGTAATTTGATTAATGATTTTAATTAGTTTGGGAATGTACACCACCAAAGCACAGTATCAACTGAAATGATGAAGGCCTTAAAGTGGTTCCTGCGTGGTGTGGTCTCCTTGTCTTGCAGAGGGCCAGACTCTCCCTGGGTGGATTACCAGAGGTATGTGGCAGGATGATTGTGCGGTGATGTAAAATGTGTAATGGAGAGGGTGACTTCATGTGTCCTTCGGCCAGCTGGCAGCATCAGCTGCTACAGACTCATCACGGTGTACACTGATTATAGAGGCTAAATGTGGGACGCTGACCACATACAGTTCTTCCACTGCTTCACTCTAAAAGAGGGACAAGTCTTTTTCAACATACAGTATATAGTGTGTCTAGTTTGGTGCAAAAGAGGTTAATATAAAAATGTATACATTATCAAATAATGTTATTGATTAAATGTAGCTTTGTGCTTCTCTTTTTTGTTTTCTACCAAATAGCATTAACATTAACAAGTTTTTTAATGCTTTAAAATGTAGTTTTCACATTTTATTGCCCCATAATCAGCTTTAAGGTTTTTAAAATCATCTGTTTCTGTTATGTCTCGTCATCTGTGTTAGTCTTGTGCCATGTTTCATGTCTAGTTTTAATCATGTTCAAGTCTCACGTCCAAGCCAAGTACCATGATCAAGTCAAGTCACGTTTTA